>JAULJZ010017663.1:0-15959 GCA_032270985.1 Heliamphora pulchella
AATAAATAAAAACTTGAAGATTTTGAGTTTGAATCAAGTAATAGAACAGTGATTGTAAGTCTCCAGAGAGATTAAATGCTGAGAAGTAACTCCTTACATAAACTCTTGAGCATTCATGACCGTTGGAGGTAAGTGAGAGTATTAAATGTAAAAAATTCAACCGTTGAAATCTGTCGCGAATTTGAATTTCCGTTGCAGGTGTTGACACAAAAGCTTTTGGGTCGACACAAAATATGTAGGGCAAGAATCTTCAAGTGATTGGATCGACACAATTCTTCTGATGTGTCGACACAATTTTTGCAATCTTCCTCACCAACACCACGGTGTCAACACAAATGGATATTGTGTCGACTCATTTGACTTTCAGCATTCGAGACAAAACCATTTGTGTCGACTCAAATCTTCATGGTGCCGACACTAAAATTCTGCAGGAACCCTTGGTAAATTTGGGTCGACTCATTTGGACTTTGGTGTCGACAGTAAAATTCTTCAAGTGGGCTCAGGATATTTATGTTGACTCGTCTTCAATTTTGTGACGGAACCTAAAATCTGCAGGTGGTCTCGGTACTTTTGTGTCAACTCATTTGGCATTTGTGTCAACTCAAAGTTCCGAATAACAAAAGTGAGGAACCACTTTTGTGTCGATACAAATTCAATTTGTGTCTACTCATTTTGAGTCCAGAGAGCTTTGGCTCTTTTGTGATGACACAAAATTTATTTGTGTCGACATAAACTTTTAATACCTGAAAACAACTTCAACGACAAGTTAGAGTGTCAAACCATTTGTTCAAAGGTGTTAGAATTGCTCGAGTGATCCTCATACTACAAGATTTCTAAAAATTCTCACATTCTTGAACAGTTTATCATATTTACCTTTGTGTAGATTTGGGAGACCTTGACTCATTTTCTTTTTGGGTGTTTCGATGCATTGCTTATCGTTTTTGTTATTGCATGTTTATATATGTTTTATGCATGATCGTGCTTAGATATGCATGTTGGGTTGAACCCCGGGATCGTTGGACGTTATGGTGCGAATTTAAAAAAAAGATATTTTCGTGGCCTATAAATATCTAGCATTAGATAATTATTCCAAGATATTTTCTCTCTCTAGTTTTGAAACCAAACCAAAACCCCTGCCTTCTCTCTAAATTCTCAGGGGCTCGGAGCTTGGCTTTTGACGATGTGATAGTTTATCCTTGCTATCGGCACTGAGGGCTATGCGTTCATCCGGACAAAATCTCATTTTGACGAGGTTCGCTTTTTAAGGCATCGATTTTTTAACTTAACGAGGTAGGATCCTAGATTCTCATGTCTTAAAAAGGTGCTACGCGTAATCGTATGTGTTTTTACCATTTAAAAATGCATAAAAAATTGGTTTATGTTTCGAAAAGTTGGGTTTTGGTTCAAAATTATTTTTTGGTTGTTTTTGGTTGGATGAAACGAGTTTTGAGGCGTTTCTTTCGGTGTTTCTTTGTGATTTTGGGCTTGTGTATATCCGAGGGTATTAAAGGGGAGTTTGGATACTTTGATTTTGGGGTTGAGGAGTTGATCCCGCAGCTATGGTTTTGTTTCTGTCGTAGTCCAGTCGATTGAACCACCTGAACTGGGTGGTTCAGTCGATTGGGTCAATAGTAAGGTGATCAAGTCGACTGGGGTGATGATCCAGTCAATTGACCTGGGTTTAGGTTATTTGTTTTGTGTTTTTTCAGTAACTTTTTAGTCGGCTGAATTATGGGGTTCAGTCGACTAAACTCCTGTTGGGGCTGTTTTGGTTATTTTGAGAGGTGGTGTAGTGGCCTTGGGGTTTTGTTTATGTTTTGTTGTCGTCCTAAGGGGTGACGTGGTTGGTTAGATGCGATGTGTTGGTGCATGGTTAGCTGCGAGGTGTTGGTGCATGGTTAGATGTAAGGTGTTGGTGCATCGTTGGGTGCAGGACGTGTTTGGGTCTGAAGTTCTTTTTTTAAAATGGGGGTGTTTTGGAAAAAGGTGGTGAGTGTTGTGTGGTATGCATGTGTTGCGTGGTGAGTGTCGCACGTGATGCGTTGTGTGGGTTGCGTGTCTTGTGTGAGTTGCATGTGTTGCATATGTTAACTCTAGTTAACACTGTATTAAATGGGACTGCAGTCCTTCAGTGAAAGACCAAGAAGATGGTTGGATGAATGTTAACTCTGGTTAATACTGCATTAGATGAAACTGCGATCCTTCGGTAAAAGCCCAAGAAGATGGTTAGATGAACGTTGGCTCTGGTCGACGATGCATTAGATGGGACTGCGGTCCTTTGGTGAAAGCCCGAGAAAATTGTTAGATGAACGTTGGCTCTGGTCGATGATGCATTAGATGGGACTGCGATCCTTCGGTGAAAACCCGAGAAGATGCGTGTGTTGGGTGTGAATCATCGTGGGTTATTATAGAACTATTTGTAGGGCTCGTGAGAGTCGATATATATGTATATTTTTGTGTTTTATGTGGGGCTCGTGAGAGTCGATGTACATATCTGTGTTGCACGTCGGGCTCGTGAGAGTCGATGTATATATCCGTGTTGCATGTGGGGCTCGTGAGAGTCGATCTTTGCATGTGAAGCATTGTAGTATGTATATCTATCAAACTGTTTTCCTTCAAGGCTCGTATGAGTCGAAAAATCTCATATCTTTTTGAATTACTTTTGATCTCGTAAAACTTATTTTTTTTGGACTCGGGTGAGTCGTAACATACATATTACTCTGCTAGCTTGTTTATCTTTTATCTCATGTTTGTCTAGTTTCTGTTGAGTTTTGGCTCGCGGTGTGGGGTTTAAAATATTTTTTAGGTGCATACGATCACGCAGGTTGATCGGGAGGAGCCAGTTGGGACAGAAGACCTGTAGTCTTCTTTCGTTTCCTTTTTGGACCATGTATTATTTTTTATGTTCTTGGTGTTGGGACCAAGTGTTGTAAGCCTGTTGGCGTTTATATTTAATGCATGTATGTTATAGTGAGAGTGAAACATCGGGTTGGGTGTTATTTATGGTGTTTCGGATAACCCAAAGTTAGGAGCGTGACAACTTGATATCAGAGCTTTAGATTCGAATACCTAAGAGCCGTGGGAAGAGAGTGCATCACCTAGTGAGGTTGATTGCGTATGCTTGTTGTATGTGTTTAGATGTTTCTATAACATGAGCATGTGAATGATATGTATATGTGAGAATGGGGATTGAACCATAGGATTGATCAGTCTTGCCTTCGAACGTTTGGATTAACAAACTTGAAATCCAAGATAGAAATGCGTTTGGTCGACGTGTTTTCTGGCAAGAAATCTAAGTAGGTAATCCAAATTGACGCGTCACTCTTATCAATTTTCCTCGGTATGTGGGGTTTATTTAGCATGAACGTATGTGACTATGCGTTAGCATGATTATGTGTTTTATGTTAAGTGATAACATGATGCATGAAAGCTTATGTGGTTACGTTACTTTCGTATAGACATGATGTCTGCGCAGGGAGGACGAGGCCGTGGTCGAGGTCGTAGCTGTGGTTTTGGCCAAGGGAATGTGCCTATCCCTGATGTTGGGGATGTAAATGCTCCCCAAGGACCAGTTGACGCGGTAGAGTTGCTGCGAGCGATGGTAGACTCCGTGGGTTGTGTGCTGGGTGTAGAGACATCGGTTGGTAAGGATGTGATGTTGGGGCGAGTTGGTAGGTCCCTTATCTTTGAGGTAGTTAGTCGTTGTTTAAAGTGCATGACCTTGTTTGATCGTATCATAGAATGGTTTGACTGACCACTTCTCGTGCTTGTGCCGATTTCGATCAACGGGGTTGTTTTCTTTGACCTTATGGCAAATTTTGGGGACAAGATTCCTTTATGGGGGTAGAATTGTGAGATCTTAACCCGTTTTCTTTTTCGGTGTTTCGACGCATTGCTTATTGTTTTTGTTATTGTATGTTTATATGCGTTTTATGCATGATCGGGCTTAGATATGCATGTTGAGTTGGATCCTGGGGCCATTGAGCGTTGTGGTGCGAATTTAAAAATATATATATTTTTGTGACCTATAAATATCTAGCCTTAGATATTTATTCCAAGATATTTTTTCTCTCTAGTTTTGAAACCAAACCAAAACCTCTACCTTCTCTTTGACTTCTCGGGAGCTCAGGGCTTAGCTTTTGACAATCTGATAGCTGATCCTTACTATCGGCACCGAGGGTTACATGCTTATTCAGACGAAATCTCATTTTGACGAGATTTGCTTTTCGAGGCGTCGAGTTTTTGATTCAACGAGGTAAGATTCTAGATTCTCATGTCTTAAAAGGGTTCTAAGTGTAATCGTATGTGTTTTTACCGTTTAAAAATGCATGAAAAGTTGGTTTATATTTTGAAAAGTTGGGTTTTGTTTCAAAATCCTTTTTCGGTTGTTTTCGGTTGGATGAAATGGGTTTTGAGGCGTTTCTTTCGGTGTTTTTTTGTGGTTTTGAGCTTGTGTATGTCTGAGGGTATTAAAGGAGAGTTTGGATACTTTGATTTTGGGGTTGAAGAGTTGATCCCGAAGCTAGGGTTTTGTTTCTGTCGTGATCCAATCGATTGGACTGGATGGTTCAGTCGACTGGGTCAACAGTAGGGTGATCCAGTCGAGTGGGATTATAATCCAGTCGACTGGGATGATGATCCAGTCGACTGACCTGGGTTTGGATTTTTTTTTAATGTTTTTCCAGTAGCTTTTCAGTCGACTGAATTATGAGGTTCAGTCGACTGAACTCCTGTTGGGGCTGTTTTGGTTGTTTTGAGAGGTGGTGTAGTGGCCTTGGTAGTTTGTTTATGTTTTGTTGTTGTCCTCGAGGGCGACATGGTTGGTTAGATGCAAGGTGTTGGTGCATGGTTAGATGCGAGGTGTTGGTGCGTGGTTGAGTGCGTGGTGTTTTTACATCGTTGGGTGCGGGACGTGTTTGGGTCCAAAGTTCTTTTTTTTGAAAAGGGAAGTTTTGGGAAAATGTGGTGAGTGTTGCACGTGGTGCGTTGTTTGGGATGCGTTTGTTACGTGGTAAGAGTGTTGCACGTGGTGCGTTGTGTGGTTGTGTGTCTCGCGTGAGTTGCAGGTGTTGCACATGTTAACTTTGGTTAACACTGTATTAGATGGGACTGCGGTCCTTCGGTGAAAACCTGAGAAGATGATTGGATGAATGTTAACTCTGGTTAACACTAAGCGGTCCTTCGGTGAAAGCCTGAGAAGATGGTTAAATGAACGTTGGCTCTGGTCGACGATGTATTAGATGGGACTGCGGTTCTTCGGTGAAAGACTGAGAAGATGGTTAGATGAACGTTGGCTCTGGTCGACAATGCAATAGATGTGGTTACGGTCCTTCAGTGAAAGCCCGAGAAGATGCGTGTGTTTGGTGTGAATCATCGTGGATTATTATAGAACTGTTTGTGGTGCTCGTGAGAGTCGATATATATATATATATGTGTGTGTGTGTGTGTGTGTTGCATAGGGAGCTCGTGAGAGTTGTTGTACATATTTGTGTTGCATGTAGAGCTCGTGAGAGTCGATGTGTATATATATATATATGTGTGTGTGTGTGTGTGTGTGTGTGTGTGTGAGTGTTGCATATGGAGCTCGTGAGAGTTGTTGTACATATTTGTGTTGCATGTAGGGCTCGTGAGAGTCGATGTATATATATATATATATATATATATATATATATATATGTGTGTGTGTGTGTGTGTGTGTGTGTGTGTTGCATATGGAGCTCGTGAGAGTGCATGTAGGGCTCGTGAGAGTCGATGTGTATATCTGTGTTGCCTATGGAGCTCGCGAGAATCAATCTTTGCATGTGAAGCATTATAGTACGTGTGTGTGTATATATATATATTTGTGTTGCATATGGAGCTCGTGAGAGTTGATGTACATATTTGTGTTGCATGTAGGGCTCGTGAGAGTCGATGTATATATCTGTGTTGCCTATGGACTCGCGGGAATCAATCTTTGCAAGTGAAGCATTGTAGTACGTATATCTATCAAACTATTTTCCTTCGAGGCTCGTGTGAGTCAAAAAATATCATATCTTTTTGCATTACTTTTGATCTCGTAAAACTTGTTTTTTAGGCTCCAGCGAGTCGTAACATACATATTACTCTGCTAGCATGTTTAGTTTTTATCTCATGTTTATCTAGTTTCTGCTGAGTTTTGGCTCACGGTGTGAGATTTGAAATATTTTTCTGGTGCATACGGTCACACAAGTTGATTGGGAGGAGCCAGTTGGGGCAGAAGACCTGTAGTCTTGTTTTGTTTCCTTTTTGGACCATGTGTTGTTTTCTATGTTCTTGGTGTTGGGACCAAGCATTGCAAGCCTATTAGCGTTTATATTTAATGCATGTATGTTCTTATATTGAGAGTAAAATATCGGGTTGGGTGTTATTTATGGTGTTTCGGGTGATCCGGAGTTAGGGGCGTGACAAGATTTATTGGATAATAATACAACTTCCTGCAATAAGGTTTGATGTGTCCAATAATAGCACAATGATGATGCACGATCACAAATTCCAAGTTTTGCTCGTCATAATTAACGGTTATTTTAATTTTGTGATTATCAGAATTAAAATTGCGTTCAATCCACTGGTTAGTATACTTAAAAAGAACAAACTAACGGGATCAAATTTTGTTGACTGAAAATGTAACTTGGATATAGCTTTAACTACCGAGGGTATTCCTTAAATGCCAGGAAATGTGTTTATTTCTGAAAAAAGTTCTTCCTCTGAGCCGAAAGGCATGAAGAAGAAAAAAAGTTTAGAAATAGGGTGACACGATTTTTAGGGTAGTGGGCCATAAACTGGTGTAAAAAGTTCAAAAGGCAATGTTTTCACTGCAACCAGACGCGGCACTGGAAAAAGCAATGTTCAGTATTTCTCAGTAAATAGAACAAACAAGGTAATTTCAGTTCACTAGTGGTTTAAACATGTTTAGTGGTGTTATCTATCAGTACCTGGTGTGTAGATGCGAGAGCCACTAATCATGTCTGTAATTCTTTGCAGGGGTTCCAGAAAACCTGACAACTTAATGAAGGAAAAATTTACCTGCATATGAGTAATAATACAAAGGTGACAACAATTGCAATGGGAGATGTCACTCTCAATTTTAGTAGAGATCAGGTTTTAATAGTGAGAGATTATCTTTATGTACCTTTCATTAAAAGAAACTTAGTTTCCGTTTCTAGATTAGTTAAAGACGGATATTTTGTTTATATTATTAACTCTGTGATTATTGAAGATAACAAACGGGTTATCTGTTCTGGTATATTGGTGGATGATCTGTATATTATATCTCTTATTTCTCCTACATTGCAACTAACTGAATTAAATAACACATCTAATTTACCATATAAGAGAAAGGTTCCTTCATTAATGAACCCAACGTTTCTTTGGCATTTATACTTGGGTTATATTAATCTAAAAAGGATAAATAGACTGGTAGAAGATGGACCTTTGAGTTCATTAGAATTGGGGCACTTCCAGTCTGTGAGTCCTGCTTATAGGGTAAGATGACCAAGAGGTCATTTTCAGCCAAAGGCTATAGAGCGAAAGAACTGTTGAAACTGGTTCACTCTGAAGTGTGTGGTTCTTTGACTATTCGGACTAGAGGTGGCTTTGAATACTTCTCAGTTTCATTGATGACTACTCAAGATATGAATATATTTACCTGATGCACCATAAGTTTGAATGGTTTGAGAAATTCAAATAATTCAAGGCGGAGACGGAGAAGCGTCTGGGTAAAAGTATCAAATCACTATGATCTGACTATGGTGGCGAGTACCTCTTTGGAAAGTTTAGGGACTACTTGTCGTTAGAGAGGATTATATCCCAGTTGACTGCGTCAGGCACTCTACAGCAGAATGGTGTAGCAGAAAGAAAGAATAGGACTCTTGTGGAGATGGTAAGATCAATAATGAATTATTCAAAATTATCCGATTAGTTTTGGGGAGTTGCATTAGAAACAATGGCTTATATTCTGAACTTGGTACCTTATAAGTCAGTACCTTTTACTCCCACTGAATTGTGGACCAGGCGCAAGCCTAGTCTGAGACATTCGGATTTGGGAGTGTCTAGCACATGTGCTGAAAGAGAACACAGGTAAGTTGAAACTGAGAACAGAAGTCTGTTTCTTTGTCAAGTATCCCAAGGGGACGAATGGTGGTTTATTTTATAATTCTAAGGATCAGAAGGTCATTATTAGTACCAATGCCCGATTCTTGAAAGAGGATAATATTATAGACCACAGGCTTAAAAGTAAAATTGTTGTGGAAAAATTGAGAGAAAATACCAGTAGAACGGAAGAGAAATCACAAGTCACTGATATCCCATTACCTCGTCGTAGTAGGAGGATTATCAGGACATGTGCAGATCCAGATCTGGGTGCTACCATTAACATGCCTGATGAGCAGGTGGGTAATGGTGTATAGGGTTCAGATTCTGCACAGCGCGTTACTGCTAGCACAGAGACGTCGGTAGTGCCTCGCGTAGTGGGAGGGTTGTTTATCAACCCAATCGGTATATGTTCTCGGGAGAGTCTTTTGATAAGATCCCGATAAAACTAGATACCAAACCCTATAACTACAAAGAAGTACTCTAGGAAAAAGATGCAGATCTTTGGCAAAAGACTATGAATTAAGATGTAGAATCTATATATTCTAATAAGGTCTGAAAACTTGTAGATCCACCTGAAGCGATAAAATCCATTGGATGTAAGTGGATCTACAAGAGGAAGAGAGGAGCAAACGGAAAAGTTGAAACCTTCAAAGCAAAACTTGTTGCAAAAAGAAATCACTCAGAAAGAAGGGATCAATTATGAAGAAACATTTTCATCGGTAGCCATACTTAAGTCTATCTAGATTCTCATATCCATTATGGCTCATTTCGATTACGAAATTTAGCAAATGGATGTCAAGACAGCTTTCCTTAACGAAAATCTTGACGAATGTATCTATATGGTACAACCAGACGATTTCATAGCAAAGAGCCAAGAGCACCTGTTGTGCAAGCTTAAGAGATCTATTTATGGACTTAATCAGGCATTGAGGTCTTGGAATACTCAGTTTGATCAAGCCATAAAATCTTATGATTTTGATCAAAGTCCAAATGAGTCTTGTGTGTGCAAGAAGCGTGATGGAAGCGTGGTGGTCTTTCTAGTACTTTATGTAGATAATATCTTGCTCATCAAAAACGATGTGGGGGTGTTATCTTCTGTAAAAGTATAATTATCTAGGCTGTTCGATATTAAGGACTTGGGAGAAGCCAGTCACATCCTTGGGATCAAGCTTTTGCGAGATCAAAAACAAAGGATGTTGGGCTTATCACAAGCAAAGTATGCCGATGATATCCTCACTCGTTTTAGCATGTAGGATTCCAAGAAATGGTTTTTCCCTTTCAGGGATGGAATCACTCTAATAAAGGATTAGTGGCTTAAGAAACTTGATGAGATAGAGAAGATGAAAGCAGTTCCTTATGCTTCAGCAGTAGAAAGCCTAATGTATGTTATGCTTTGTACAAGACTCGACATCTACTTTGCCGTTGACATGGTTAGATATCAGTGTAACCCAGGGCAGAAGTATTGGACTACGGTAAAGAATATAATCAAGTACCTAAAAAGAACTAAAAATTATATGTTGGTTTACTATTTAGATAGTCTAGTACCTTTGAGGTACACATACTTGAACTTCTAGTTAGACAAAGATTTTCATAAATCTACCTCTGGATATGTGTTTACGTTGGGAGGTGAAGTTATAAGTTGGAGGAGTATCAAGCAGTCCTACATTGCTGATTCCACCATAAAGGCCGAGTACGTGGCAACTTCTGAAGTAGCCAAGAAGACCGTTTGGCTCAAGAACTTTCTGTTGGATCTAGATGTGGTCCCTTCAGTTCAGTCAACTAATATACTTTATTGTGACAATAACGGAGTGGTTGCAAACTCGAAGGAGCCACGATTCCACAAGAAAGGAAAGCACATTGAGCGTAAATATCACCTGATATGAGAAATTGTACAGAGGAATAATGTTGTTGTGACCAAGATTGTATCAGGGAACAATCTTGCAGATTCTTTTACAAAGCGCTTATTGTAGACATCCCAATTTGACCCTGCCTAATCTTAGGTGAATCCGATGATGAAAGCAATTGGAATGGTGCTTCAGTACGATCCTCGAAAAATGATCTAAGCTCGGTATTTAAACCCAATGATCAAAACCTTCAAACCAGTGAAATCATCATTGAGCCGCCATGTTCGAACCTTGGGGTCGCCATGTTCATTATAGCGACTGCCAATAGAACCTCTTGGAAGCTTCCACTTTTTGTGGCGACCATCATGTCCATACCTAGCGACCGCCAACTCCAACTTGGCGACCGCCAACTTGCATAGTGGCGACTGTTATAAGAAGCTTGTGGAAACTCTCCTGAAGTAGTGACCGCCAACTCCAACCTGACGATCGCCAACTCTAACCTGGCGATCGCCAACTTGCATAGTGGCGACCGCCACCTTGAAAAACTCTA
The DNA here is from genome assembly GCA_032270985.1 of Heliamphora pulchella. Lineage (NCBI taxonomy): Eukaryota > Viridiplantae > Streptophyta > Magnoliopsida > Ericales > Sarraceniaceae > Heliamphora > Heliamphora pulchella. The sequence continues at coordinate 10,504 of JAULJZ010017663.1, forward strand.
ACGCGTCCCAAAACGTGCCAGCATTTCATTGATTAAAAAATTCTATAAATACCGTATTTCTGGTACATTTTTAAGGAAAAATAGGAGAATTTTAGAAAGAGAAGCTCTGCCCAGTCGCCGAGCAATTCTGAGCCCCGACGCCGAAATCCCGCCAAAGTACTGAGAGCCGAACCTCCGATACCGAAATTCTAAAACCCTAGCTTGGATCATCACTCGAGGATCAAATTGCCCATTACCATTTCTCGACTTGAGGATTCCTTAGCGATTTAGGTACTTTGTTTGGATTTTCGATCCTTCTAACTCCTTTTCCTAACCCTTTGGAGTGATCGGGTTAATTTGATTGTTTCATCATTTATATTGTTTTTATAGTTGTTTTAATTCATTTGGTTTATAATGAATATGTTTAATTAGGTAAAGTAGATAGTCTTAACTTATTTTGTTTATTTTCTTACTCGCATTAAATTTGTTAAATATATTAAATAATATAACATAATTTAACAATACGACTAACGATGTCGTTATTGTTATAATTCAAATACTTACATATATGTAATTATAATTGTCAATATTAACCCATATTTTATTTTTCGTCTTTCTTTTAAATTTCTTTTTAATGTACCATATTCTTTTTCTTTTTCTTTTCTTTTAATATTAGTTTAATGTTTTTTTTACTAGCATTAAGTTAATATTCCTTTAGAAGTATTTATTTTTCTTTCCTTCTATTTTGATATTAGTGTAATTTTCTTTACTAGCATTTTAATATTAGTGTAATGTTCCATTTTTTTTTCTTTCTTTTCTTTTTATTAGTAACTTTATTTTTCTTGTGATGTTTTATTTTCTTTTATTTTCTTTCTTTTCCCTTTTATTGTTAGCTTTATTTTTCTATTCTTTTGTCCTTTTCTTTTTCTTTAAATATTAGCTTAATTTTTTTCTAGTATTTTTTATTTATTCTTTTATTTTGTTAACTTCAAAAATCATAAAAAAATCTTTTTATGCTAATTTTCACCTTTTAAATGTTAGTGTAAATTTTCTTTTCATTTATTTTACTTTCTTTTGTTACTTTTAAAATATAAAATATACATATTTAGATCTTTATTTTTATTAGTTTGATAGTATTTTCTAATCTTTTTATTTTAGCTTAGTCTTCTTTTATAATTTTGCTCTTTATTTTTTTTAAAGAATTTTAGGTGTTTTCTTGTCATATTAATACATAAAATGCGTGTTATTAAGTTTCATTATTTTTTTTAAAAAAAATAGTGAATGTTTTGTTTATTTCATTTGAAAGCATGTTTAAATTAGTTTATGAATTTTTTTGGGTAAATAAATTAGTTTAGAATTTTGATAATATTATTAGCAATGTTTATGTTCATTTTTAACATAATTTGATTTTAGTGACTTTTAGACATAATTTGATTTTAGTGACTTTTAGCATATTTTTGTTCTTTTATTTAAATCATGCTAGTTTAGGTTGTTTTAGTGATATTGCATGTGGGTTTGCTCCATATATCTTTTAGTTAGAAATTGCATGTTGTAGTACTTAGGATTTTATTTTTTTATTTGCTTTGTTTTGGTGTTCTATATCATATGCTATGTATTTTTTTATTTGATTTTGGATGTAACTTTTTGAATCTATTTTTTTTATTTGCATGCATTTGAGAAATTTTATTAAAGAACCAATGATGATTAGTAGAGGCCAACTTTACGGCTAAGCGAACGGGGTACCTAACACCTTTTTCGATTCGTACGTTAGCTCCCGAACCCTTTTTCTCTGGTTAACGTTTTAAAAATCAGTATTCATTTTTGTTTTTCTTAGTTTTTTTCAAAAATCAAGTGGCGACTCTATTTTCAACAAAAAAAATTTTTAAAATTTGGCTTTTAAGGTGTTAAAATATTTTCAAACCTCTTTTGAATTCCCTAATTTTTGAACTATCAAAAACCTCCAAAATCCAGACGCCACAGTACGTATGTTTTGGTGACTGGTTTATAAAATCAATTAAGATGGCTTGACTTGAAACATCATTGGTTCATAATATGTATTTCTCATTTGCATTCTCGCATACATGTGCATTGTTCTTAACCCCCCTGCCTGGTCGACCTGATGCCCTGAACGTTCATCCATTTTAGGAATTGTTTGGAAGACGGGAAAATCTAACTGACTGTACGCTTTCGTAGGTATAGTAAAAGAGTTCGGGCGTACTGTTTGACCATGTCCTGCACCACACCAGGAATGGGAGGTATATACTCGGCTCTATTCAGAAGGTATCCTGATTGTTGACCAAACTTGGCCTTTTACATATAGTAGCTTAGAACCATCCATTAGGTGCTGCTAACCCAAGTAGGATTAATTGCTTTGTTAATTGTATATTTTGCTTATGTCTATTAGGCTTGTTTGTTTAGCGTAGGCTAGTTTCTTTTTCGGGTCCGGCCTGGGTTTTTCTTATCCCTTGTTGTTTAGGTTAGCTTTTTCCTCGGGTCCTTGCCCGATTTTTGTTCTTTATCTTGTTGGGTTTTCTTTCTTAAGTGTTCGTCTTAGGGTCATGCCTGTATTTCGTGTCTTTAGTGTAGCTTTTCTTTCTTCTGGGTTTTTCTTGGGGTGTTGGTTTTGTCTCCCTGTTTTCGTTTAGGCTCGCTTCCCTTGTTAAACTCGTCTGAGCTAGTTCTGTTTTTTTACCGTTATGCTGCCCATTTTTCCCTAGAATTCTAAATCGAACTGGTCTCTTGGGGGTTAGAGCTATTTTCCTGCTAAAGTGCTGCCCGTTTCTCTGTTTAGATAAACCTTTCCTCTAGAATTTGATTGATCTTCTCCTTAGCCATCATCTTAGGTTGTCCTATTGTTATGCTACCAGTTGAGCTCGACAAGGGTATTACTTCAGTTTCAGTGATTATTTGCTCATGCTTTGCCATTTTGAGTATCTAAGAAGTTTGCTACCTATTGTCAGAGTTCTATTCAGAGAATTATTTGATACTAGTTATTCTATTTTTGGGATCTAGGTTTTCTTTGGGTTTAGACCATTGAGTCAGAAAATCACAGTCAACACGTGTCTAGACTAGATTAGTAGCAGGCAGACTTTATAAGATATCTGAACAATCAGCTGAATTATCTGAAATGGCAGAGAATGAAATGAATCTAACAGCCCTGATGAGGGCGATTACTGATATATAGAGGGCCATAGAGCGGTAAATCCAGGCTCAAAATCAGTGCCAAGCACAGAATCGGGCAATTTAGGCCCATTTTTCAGCACTGAATGAACAGCATAACGACCCGAATGGTAATGGAAAAGACTTTTGAGATAACAATCAGGTTTCCAATGGACCGCCAGTTGTTCTGCCACTACCACGGATCCCTCGACAGGTTATAGTTGAGGAAGAAAATACTGCTCAGTTTAGAGAATTTGCATTGGTTGAGAAGATTGACCGGATGGAAAAGATCCTTACAAATGCCAAGGGAGTCGATGAATATATGCTTAATGTAGGGGGACTTTGTTTATTCACAGATGCTAAGCTGCCGAAAAAGTTCCATATGCTTGAAATGGAAAAGTTCGATAGAACTGGTGATCCTAAAATGCATTTGAGAATGTATGTCGGCACCCTCTCTCCTATGGGGATCGACGACCAGTTGAAGGCTCAACTATTCCACCGATCTCTTTCAAGAGCAGCCCAGAGGTCATTCCTCTCCATGAGTGTTGCAAAGACCAGAACATGGTAGGACAACGCCACAGTTTTTGTCAGCCAATATAGCTATAATATCTAGCTAGACGTAACCACTTGGGAGCTAAAGACCACTCGTCAAGAAAGTAGATAATCATTTGTGAATTTCCTAACCAGGTGGAGGGAAAAGGTGGCCAAAATGACAAATTGGCCAATTGAGAAGTACCAAGAGAGGAATGTAGTCAGGAACCTCCAGTCTCCATCGAAGAGTTATCTGATAACACAACCGTTGTCTACTTTTGAGCAGTTGTTTGATGCCGAGGTTCAGATAAAAGATGCGATCCAGTCGGATGATATCGATGAGGCCGAGCTGAGCCAAAAGTCGAAAAGACCATACCCATCCAACAACCAAAATCATCTCTCATCTTTCACTAACCCCGCATCTCGCTCTAATGAGGTGAATTTGCTAAACCCCCAATCAGATCGATCGAACTCTTCACCTTCATCACCTCCTCCGAGAAACAACCAACCGTCGTAGCTGAAAAAGCCAATGAGAGTTTTCACTCCCTTTAATATCTCTCTGCTCACGGCCCTGAATCAACTTGTCGAGAAAGGGCTGATAAAGCTCCTTGATCCAATGTCGCCTCCTAACCCTTTACCGCTACGCTACAATCCCACCCAATATTACTCATAGCATCAGAGCCATGGACACTCAACCAACAACTGTCTGAAACTCCGCCATGACATTTGGGATCTCATTGACAATAAGGTTGTCTCTCCTCCATCTGCACCAAATGTCACGGTTGATTTTTTTTTATTCTTGTAATTTTCATGATTCAAGTCTCAAGTCCGAGGGCACATCTGTCTGTGTACCCTCTTCTTTTGCTTTTGATTTTGTAATTCCTGCTCTTTTTGATATCAATGAAAAATAAACAAAGATTCTGATTATTTTTCCTTGCTTGATTTGATTTGTACGCTTTCTGATGATTTTGAATTCGAAGGGAATGTCCTCGAAGAATTAAAAGTTTTAAAAAGAGAAGAAAAAATGCGTGCCTAACCAATAATTGAAGAAATTTAGTCAACAAATCTGGATAATGAATTAATCCACAAATTGTCCAAATTGGTTCTTCTTTATTTTTAGTTGAACTTGAAAAATTAATGACTTTATTACAAGAATTTAAAGATATTTTTGCATTATCATACGAGGATATGCTCACAATTGATCCTGATATTATCTAACAGCATTTCCCTTTGTATCTCAATGCCAAACCGGTTAAGCAAAAGTTGAGAAGAATACGGCCAGAATGGGCTCTGAAAATCAAGAGAGACGTCACCAAGCAGATCAACGTTGATTTTCTTATGGAAACCGAATACGCAAAGTGAGTGGCGATTATTGTACCGGTCTTGAAGAAGGATGGACGTATCAGAGTTTGTGTGGAATTTCGAGATCTCAACAAGGTCAGCCCAAAGACAACTTTCCACTATCGTATATTGACGTCATGGTGGACAGTATAGCAGGGCACTCCCTCTTGTCATCCATAGATGGTTTCTCCGGGTACAATTAGATTTTAATGGACCCTGAAGACAAAAAAAAAAGATGACATTCACTACACTGGGGGTACCTACTGCTATCGTATAATGCCAGGGGGAACCTACCAAAGGGTTGTCACTACCTTGTTGCATGATATATGAAGACGTCGAGCTGTATGTGGGCGACATGATTGTGAAGTCCAAAGATTGAGACGGCCATATCATAGTGCTGCACAAATTCTTTGAAAGAATCAAGTAGTATAAGATGTGGTGCATCC
>JAULJZ010017674.1:0-15958 GCA_032270985.1 Heliamphora pulchella
CCTCAAACACGCGCTCCGAGTCTATGTGTTCACACACACACACACACACACACACACACACACCCACACATATATATATATATATATATATATATATATATATATATATTTGTTAACTATATCTTTAGTTGTTAAATCTTTGGTTAATTTGCAATAATAGTATTTTTTCTTTTCTTTGTTATCATGGTATCAGAGCCATTATCAAAACCCTAGCCTCCTTCACTGCCAACGATCTCCTCCTTCGACAACGATTAGTTGAAAAATCTAGACCATCGCAGACAATCTCTTCTTCTTCTCCGGCGCATATCTCCACCTTCAAAAACCCCAAACGCTTCGCTAAACACCACAGACGACCTCCTTGTCTCAAGCGCCGTAGACGATCCCTTCTTCTCCAGCACCAATCTACTTATTCAAAAATCCTAGCCCATTGTAAACCCTTTGAAAAACCCTAGCTGCCGTCTCCTAAAGTGCTCGGAACCCTCGAAAAATCCTCGCCGCATCTCCTTTTGCAATGCCGACCATCGACAACGACCTTGTGTACATCGGCGACCAACATCGAGGTTGCTTGAACCTCTATCCTACATCATAGACCTTCGGCAACCTGGTCAAACATCTTAATCAGCATTGGCGACCTCGCCAGCCTTCCTCAACCAACACCGACAACCTCGCCAAAGCCGTTGACTCTATTCTTCACCAGTGTCTAGCTGTCTTGAAGCAATAGCTGCGTGGTTTGCATTTTTTTCTTGACATTTAGTTGGATTGGTCCTGTTTGGTTAAGATCTGTTTGCCTCATATCTTGTCCTCTAGTTCTGACATGTTGGATGATCCAATTGCAAGTTATTAGTATCAGGTTGCATGGAAATTATTAGCATTGGGCATGAGTTTATGGTTCGAGAATTTGACTACCATTTTTCACGAGTTTTGGCATGCGATTTTTATTTTTGCCTTTCAGTGGTGCTCTACTTTTATTAGTGCGGTCTCTGTTTAAGCAGTTTCAAATTATGCAAGTATTCTTTGGGCTCCAATTCCATGCGTATGCTATGACTACTTTCTCTTCAGATTTGCATAGTTCTTATCTTACTCATATTTTCCCCACTATTTGGATATTTGAGTCTGGTTCTTCCAACCATATGACACCTAATTTGTGTAGTCTTAGTCATTATATTTTTCCCTCTTCTCCAATCACACTATTTCTACTGGCATGGCGCTTCTATGCAAGTTGTTTCAATTCCTTCTTCATCCCATTCATTATCATCATTATCCATACTTGATGTCTTTTATGTGCCACAGTTGACTATCAATTTATTATCTATTAGTCAGCTTTCTGATTCTGGTTTTGATGTTTTGTTTTCTTTCTCTCGTTGTGTTGTTCAAGATCAAGTTGGGATTGGGCTTAAAACTGGTGATTTATATTTGTTGGGAAGTTTATCTCCCTTTGGATTCCTCCTTGCAGCTTTATCTTCTTTTTCTTTAGATCAACATACCTCTCCTTTTTACCTTTTGCATTCTAGGTTAGTTAGGTCATTTGTCCAGTGAACGTCTAAAACAGTTAGTTCAGACTAGCTGCTTGATTAAAGTGTCTGCTAGTGACATTTCTGAATGCAATAATTGTAAATTTGCAAAAATATCAGCACTACCCTTTCCTAAAAGCACTTCGCTTTCTATATCGCCTTTCTCCCTTGTTCATACTGATATGTTGGATCCTCCCATTGCAATAAAAGGCAAGTCAATGCATTATGTTTCCTTCATTGATGATTATAGTTAGTTTTTTCAAGGGTATTAGATGTCTTACAAATCTTATTTCTTCTGTATTTATCGCAAATTTCACTTCATGGTTCACACTCAATTTTCCACAACTATCAAGACCCTTAATTATGATTTGTATGGAGAGTATTTTCCAATAGAATCACTGACTTTTCAACTGCATCTGGCACTATTCATCAATCTTCACGTTCTAACACCTTCGCACAAAATGGTAGAGCAAAAAGAAAACATCGGAATATTCTTAACACAGCTCGCTCCCTTCTTCCCTCGCCTGCCCCTGCCACTTTGTGGGGGAGAAACAGTTCTTACTACATTGTATCTTCATAATCGCATGCTTACACATCTTCTTTCTGGAGTTTCTCCTTATGAAAAACTGATGGATCATACTCCCAATTACTCTTTATTATGTGTTTTTGGTTGTATTTGTTTTATCCTTCTTCCCAAAAGGAAGCAAAATAAGCTTAGTGCTCGTTCCGCTCTTTGTGTCTTCTTGGGATATGGTATTCAACAAAAAATTGGTGTTATGGTCCTATATCTAAACGCTTTTGTCTCTCGTTATGTTGTGCTTCTTGAGCGTCTGTCCTATTTTACTCTACTTTCCAAATATGCCTCTATTTCCAAAGAAGATTTAATTGTTATTGATCCTTTCTCGAATGATATGCCTTCCGACAAGTTTACTTGCACTCTTGACGTTTCTGAACTTCCTTCTCAATCTCATCCTTCCGTTGTTTTGTCTCTCCCTTTAGTCTATTCTCGTAGACTGCCACCTCCTTCTCAACACATATCAACTAGTTTCGACACAGTTCCTTCTATCTCTGTGAATCCTAATCCCCCTGAACAGCACTATCCTTTGCGTACTCATACACCATCGGTACGACTTGGTTTTTCTAATACCTTCTTTTGGTCTTCTTATTTTGCTTTTTTATCTGTTATTCATTCTTACTTTGAGACTCAGTTCTATAAAGAAACATGTACTGATCCAAACTGGATCAATGCCATGCAAGACAAATTAACTGCTTTTCAGAAGATTTGTACTTGGGATTTCGTTATTGGATGCAAGTCAGTTTACACAGTTAAAACTCATTCTAATGGTTTTCTGGAGCGTTACAAGCCCAGGTCAGTTGCTAAGCATTTTTCTTAGGAGTTTGGGATTGAATATGAAGAAATTTGTGCACCTGTGGCTAAAATGACTACAGTTCATATTTCTATTTGCCGCCATTCGTCAGTGGCCTCTTTTCTAACTGGATGTCAAGAATACATTCTGAATGGGCATCTTAACAAGGAAGTTTATATGCACCCTCCTTTGGGGCTCCCTCATCCTTCTAATACTGTTTGTCGCCTTCAGCATGCCCCCTATGATTTGAAACAGTCCCCTTGTACTTGGTATGAGAATTTTCAGTCTACTATTACTCATATTGGTTTGACTCTTAATCCTCATGATTTTGCATTTTTTCTCCACAATCTTACTAGGTTATTTTGTTATTAAATGTGGATAACAGGATCATCACTGGCTCTGATTTTATTGTTCTCTTTGAAGTGACACAACATCTGCTTCGTGAGTTTGAGATGAAACACTTAGGTCTTCTCTGTTGCTTTTTTGGTATAGAAGTTGCTTCTTCATCTAAAGGCTATCTCTTATGTAAGTCAAAGACTCAAAATATGCGAACGAGGTGATCCATTGTGCCTATATCACTAATGATAAGATTGCAGATACTCCCCTTGAGTCGCATGCCAAGTTATTTCCTTCTGATAGTGTTCTTCTTGAGAATCTCACTATTTACTGAGACTCGAGAGTTGGTTAGGTGTTTGGTGTATCTTACTATAACTCGTTCTGATATTGTATACGCCATACATGTGATCGGCCAATTTGTCTCTGCTTCTCCCTCCACTCATTGGACTGCTTTTCTTCGTATTTTGCATTATGCTGGTGGTACTAGCTTTCAAAGTATATTATTATCTTCTTCATCGTCTTTGACTCTTTGAGCTTATGCTGATGCTGATTGGGCTAATGACGTGTATGACCGCAAGTCTACAACTGGTTTTTGTGTTTTTCTCAGTGACTCTCATTTCCTAAAAGAGCAAGAAACAATGTCATTACTCGTTCAATTGATGAAGCTGAATATCATGCTATGGCTCATGCTACTACTAAAATTGTTTGGCTCATATGGTTACTCACTGATTTGGGTGTTTCCCTCTCTTCTACTTCTCTCTACTACGATAACAAGAGTACCATCCAGATCACTCACAACTCTGTCTTCCATGAGCTTGCGAAGCATATAGAAATTGACTATTATTTTGTTCGCCAGCATCTTCAGATTGGTACTATTGATCTACCTTTCGCCTCCTTGTCCTTGTAGTTGGCCGATTTATTTACCAAGACTCATACTTCAGCTCGTTTCCGGTTCTTGCTTGACAAACTCTCACTACTCACCAGGCTCACGTCATGAGTTTGAAGAGGGAATGTAAAACTGTATTTTCAGTTATTTTGTCCTTTTATTGTTAAATAAAGGATAGTTTAATCTTTAAGGCAAATTAGGGTTTAAGTTTTGTTTTATTTATATTTTGTAACTTTATCTTTAGTTATTAAGCCTTTTGTTAATTTGCAATAATAGTATTCTTTCTTCCATTTGTTATCAGATGCGTGCTTAGAGGAAGTGAGATATTGTCACCTTAGCTTCATGACACTAAAACAAAACCACCACAATCATCCAATCTTATGAAAAACATTATCATTCCACCATTGGACTAGCAAACTCATAATTAACGAACCTGTATCAAGTCGAGCTGAGTTATTAAACGAACTATTCGTGAGCCTAAGCAAGCCGAGTCAAAGTTATATGAATCGAGGTGATTTAATAAATGGCCTAATTTTGATTTAATGAATATCTCATTTATTAAATGAATCGAACTCAAACAAGCCTTAACCAAGTCGAGCACGAGCTGTTCATGAACAGCTCGATTCTTTTTACACCCCAACCGACAACCAAGTTTCAGTATGCTATGACAATGATATGTATCATTCCCCCCCCCACCCCCCCCCCCCCCAAAAAAAAAAAAAAGGAAAAAAGAGAGACCATAAATCAAGAAGCAAGGTTTGCCCCCCCTCCCTCCCAAACTTCCATTGATGCTACGAGATCCGGCTGGCCATTGCTTTGGATGGAAAAACAAAGGGGTCCAATGATCCGCTACTGTCCAACATTTTCGTTCCGTCTGCATCAAGCCACCAAGAACTAGCAATCAACCCATGCTTTTTCAAATCTTTGAACTCCAGAATTGGATTCTCTCAACACTCTAGATGACTTACCAAGCACCTAGCCGTAAATAACATCACCCAATCTGCTCAAGATTCAACGACCTCTATTGTACCCTCCTTCGAATACTACAATCTCTCTTCAAGGACTTCACTAGCCACAAATGAACTTCTGCCACTTGCAAATATGTTTTTGTCAACAAGGCTGAGGGATCCCCTTCAGCCTATGCCCGGGCTAAACTTCATCAAAACCCTTCCCAGACCCGACCAACTATCACCATACACTTAATTTTAAGATATACAATTTCTCCTTCCTCAAGGCAACAAAAACCCAAATCTCCAAGAACAACCCTTCTATTTATTAGTCACTAACAAGCTTAAGCTTCTTGAGCCACACTAAGCGAATCTAGGAAATCCACTTTCTTGTCCAACGACCATTCTACAAGTATGCGACCAAGCAAGGGACTTCAAAGCGCATAGATGTAGCACTACTCTCTTAACACCGCCACATCACTATGCAACAAGAAACCTTCTTATATCCACATCCTTGAAGATAAGATCAAGATTCTTCATCGACAATTGGACGATTTTCCTCTACATTGTTCTATCGGAGTATCTTCCATTGGCAAGTGAAATCTTTCTAGCACAAAGCAATAGGTTGAGTCCATCGATTTATCATGCAACTTCCTAAAGAAAACTGCAATCGGAGTTTATCATTCAACCAACATACGAATTGTAAAACACACTAAATTTTGGTAATTGATATTTTCATGAAAGATTCACAATAAGATAGTGGTCAAACCAACCACGGTTCAACCATGATGATATATTTTTTGAAACAATCTAACAAATTACAGTGCCCTTATGCAGTAACTGTACAAAACTACGTAGGCAAATTTTCTATGGATAAACAAAACTACAAAAAATAGAAAGAAAAAAATAGAGGTGCAATATTAGCTTGCAATTATCATGCCGTGAAAACATGAGACAAAATATATTTAAAGATACATCCACATTTTAAAGTGTCCCGAGGGGCCAATAATAAAATTTTACCATAGTAATCCAAATACTCACCTCAAAGGGTCCAGAATACCCAAACCATCACACTTTTTCAAATTTCTCGCTTGATGCCTTCAAAATATTCCTTTTGCAAGTAGTTTTGTACATAGAAAATTTGTACCCAAAAGTGAATCATCCGATAAGTTGACTTGTAAAAGTTTTAGATTCTAAATTTCTAATGTGATTGATGCAGACAATATACGGTGTTATATTCTTAGATTTTATTCGTTTTCCTTATATTAGTAAGAATTATATTATTTAGATATTATATTATATTATTTTATGTTATTTAGATATTATTTTCCGTTTCTAGTAAGTTAAGATATTATATAATTTTATTTCCTTTAGTTAAGGATTCAAGTTTCTATTTTTAGTTCAGCTTCAGACATACAAATAAGATGATCTTTTTGATGTATTGATCACACTTTGATTAATAAAGATTGAGTGATTATTGTGTGATTTCTCCCTCCCCTCTCCGTTTTCTCCCCTAATTTCTGTCCTTCTCTCCTAATCCCTAACTCTTCTTCTCACCTAGTGGTTCTACATCATCCGGGATCAAAGCCGAATTGATCTATCGCCGAAGTCTTGCACCACCGTTGTTATCCAGCGCTGCCACTAGCCTCCGTCTCCTCGTGGCACCGCCACAACTTTTCACTCGTCGTCGTTACCTCAAAGCACCACCACTAACCACCAGCACCACCACTAACCACTAGCACCAACGACCTCCAAGGTTACAACCACCAATCGCACTATCAATGCCGCCATCAGCCTTCACCTCCGCCTCCACCGACATAGATCGTCGCTGCATTCCACCACTAATCACCGCCTTCCACCACTAGTCACCGCCTCCCCCATGGCTACATCGCCGTCATCTTCAGTCGCCAGCCTTGTACACTGCCAATACAACTGCCGCTCGCCTTCGCCGCTAGAGGTGCCATCAGCGTCGCAACCTCATGCCGTCACCACCGCAACCTCGTGACGTCGCCGCCTCGATCAAACCCTAGAAGGGAAACTCTGAATTGCGTCGCTAATTTGCGAAAGGAGAAGCCCAAGCTGCCCCTACCCGACCCGAGTCATTTGTTTTAACCTGACCCATTCACTTGAATAACTTGGTCATTTTAAAAAACTAGCCCGCATCTTTTTTAAGAACAAAAAAAACAGGCCCAAGAGCCAGCCCACATCTTTTGCCCCAAAAACCAGCCCACACCCTTTAAAAAAAAAACAGAACCAGCCTAAACAGCAAACATTTATTAAAAAACAACCAGCCCATTGACTTGATCCAACTCAGCTCAACCCAATCTTTCTCAAAACCAACCTACTCCATACCAAGCCCAGCCCACTTAATTTCAAAAACAACCAAAGGCCCCTGCGTTCCCCCCCCCCCCCCAAAAAAAAAAAAAAGAAAAAACCAACCCATCCTGTTTTTTAGAAAAGACATCCAGCTAAAAAGGAAAAAAACAGCAACACAAAAAAAAGCAAAAGGAAAAGAAGAAGCAGTGTCAAAAACAAAGGGAAACGAGTCAAAAAAAAAAGACAAAAAAAGAGTTAAAAAATAGATTTCATTGACGAAACCATGCACAGCATTCACGACATCATGCACTCTTTCTAGAGGAACATAGATCGTCTTGACCAATTCTTGATAACATTTCATAGGCATCCACTATTCGGTAACAATCTCACACAACAAGATTCTAGTGTCTCTGATTACTTTGTCAAGTTCACAAATTTATTAAAATTGTCAGACACTTGTCGCGCCTCATCTATTGTTGCTACTCAATTTCTTGTTGGCTTACGTCAAGAAATCCAAAATGAGATGTTGCATTTTTATAACTTAGACGATGCCTATGAGGATGCTATAGCGGTAGAGGTTTATTTAGAGGAACAAGCACTTCTTCATCCGAAGTCCACTTCCACACCACCAGTTTTTAGGCCCGAGAATGCTACAGCTTCTCCTACCCCTCCAGCTCCACCCATGCCTGACACTCCTTCACCGCAAATGCTTCCATCACCCATGGACTATCTTCATTATGAGCCTACTGTTAAGTTATTTTCTCCATCTCCCGCTTCTTCTGTCAACTTCGATCAGGTTGATTTTGTGGGCGTTGAAGAATTTATAAGGGTTATCAAGACCGAATTTGTGGATCTTGTCAACTAGCTCACATTCCAGACTTATTGGTCCCTGCAGACCTTAAAGCGGTTAACCTATTCATGATACCTAATTATTTGGCATGAGTGCGTCCAGTACTTCCGGCCGAACTCGAGGACGAGTTCTTTTTTTCAGCGAAGGAGAATGATGCGGGCAATATACAACGTTATATTCTTAGATTTTATTTGTTTTCCTTACATTGGTAAGATATTATATTATTTAGATATTATATTATTTTGTTTTATTTATATATTATATTATTTAGATATAATTTTTCGTTTCTAGTAATTTAGGATATTATAGAATTTTATTTCCTTTAGTTAATGTTTTAAGTTTCTATTTTTAGTTCAGCTTTAGGATTATAAATAAGATGATCTTTCGATGTATTGATCGGACTTTGATTAATAAAAATTGAGTGATTATTGTGTAATTTCTCTCTCCCTTCTCTATTTTCTCTCCTAATTTATGTTCTCTCATAATTCCTAATTACTCTTCTTCTCACCTAGTGGTTCTACATCAGTGATTATTGCTACCTGTTATTTCAACCCCATAAACAAATTGGTTGCACACTGCATCGTGTGACCTATCGTCAAACATACGATTCTAATAGCTGAACCCAAAATATCGATGTTATCAACAATAGTTTAACGATATTTTCTTAAACTCTCAAATTATCTGAATCGATGTCAATGTTATACAATATAGCTATCGACATATTCATATTTTCAAGGTTGCAATAGAAAGGATGCTATTGATACTTCAACACTTGCATGAAAGATAGAATGTTAGGATCTCTGAAAAAGAATATCTAGTTACAGTTATAACAATGGCATCTTAATCCTAGCTAAAGCTAAGCTTTACTAATGACTAATTAGGTAAACATAAAGTTATATGTTGCAAGATTTTGCAAACTCCACTTAGATTCATTCACCCTCTTCTTTTTAACTCTTTGATCTTCCTTTAGACCATAATATGTAGACTTGATTCGAAGTTTTAAAAGGTCATCTAAAAACCTGACAAATTTTTAGACAAAAAAGCAATCCAAATAATATCTAAGGTTTATTCACCCTTCACTTTTTTCTTTCTCTGATCTTAAACCAATATGTGTATATTTCATTTCTAAAGTCTAGTAGAACCAAACGTCTTCCAAAAATAATCTGACAAACTTTGGAAGGAAATTGCATTCCACTTTGAGGGGAAACACATTCCACAAAGTGTGTCAATGATATAAATATACTTTTTGATAAGTATAGCGTCAATGATATTATCTTGCAATTATTGTGAGTCAAAATCCATAACAAGTTTACAACAATACACAAACAAATAAAAATAAGTATGGGGGAGCGAAAGGAAGAGAGATTCAGAACTTTAGATTATAAAAGACAACTCTTTCAATTGTGCCTCGTCAAAGTAAGGGAAAACCTCCACTATCTTTAGTAGTCAAAGCTAGACAAGCCATGAATCACTCGTTAATAGCCTTAACCTTTAATTCAAACGAATCAAACAAGTATCATTTTCTTCTAAGTGTACCAGTTACCAATGGAGGATAGGATAGAACACGTGCATACTATCTAATTAATCTCCCCCACCACCTCAAAACAATATCAGGGAAAAATATTCCTAATGACCACCAACGTAGACCAGAAAGTATACCAAAGCTATGTGTCACTTCCGACAACGAGATGAACAAATCCATAAAAATGATTAAACAAAACGAACGCATGCAACAGAAATTATCCCAGCAAACTAGTAATACGTAGATAATGAAGCTCATAACTTTAGTTGGAAGTTCATATAAGAATAAACCATGCACCCACGATACATATTCCTAGTATCAAGAGAGAGAAAGCCACAGGGTGGGGTAGAAACGTTCATCTTGTCCAAGCCAAAGAATATTTCTTAAAGGAAGAGATAGACCTAGGTCACCATTACACCTCAGATCTCACCAACAAAACTAAAAGTCCCAAAGCATCATGCATTGCTAAATAAACTTCCAAAAGAACAAATGTGTGAGTTGTGCGACAGTCTTGAGTTGTAAAGGCCTAAAGGAACAAATTGCATGAGTTGCTAACCCCTTCATGCTTCCTTGACCACTAAGTAATATGGACACAGACATACGACACGACACAAGACAATATTGATATGACAACACATCGATTTTCAAATATAAGCAAGTCACGACACTTCTAGAGCATGTTAGAAATTTATATTTTTTATATATTTATTAAATGTCAAATATATAAATAATTTATTCAAAGATAATGAATTATATACAACATATCACCAATTAAGTTTAAAAGTCATTTATTACATATTATAATGCTTGAACACATATTTAGTATGCATAAATTGTGTTTTGAAAAATTCAAAACATTGTTAGAATGAAGAGGTTCATCACATAGGATGTGTTCATTGGGTTTTATTGGACTCAAGAAGTGTCATCAAAATGTCTGCAAAGTGTTGGGGAAGTGCTGATATTATAAGTTTAACTTTTTAACTAAGACACCCTTATGAAACGCCGAACAAGATTTTAAGAGTGTTCGAGGAGTGTCGATGCTCTATAGGACATTTCCTCTGTGGAAGTATCTGTGCTATTTAGCTTGACCATCTTTAGGATAATGCAACTCTACCATCCGTAAGGAATGAGTTATCTGAGTGATATATCGCCAATTTGCTAATGAACGCAACTCAAATGAGATGCAAAAATACTGCATTAAACAGCAGATTTTATAATCTATCTCCAACAACAAAGTCACTGACATTGTTCCTAAAGTTGAGTAAAACAACCAAGACACACGGGATCACGGGTCACCTTTTATAATTTTAAGTAATATTATCAATTCTCTCTTTCCACTACTAAAGCTTAAATTCAGTTACCCAGGAACAAAGACATTCCAACATAAAAAAATCTAACTGAAGTATACCCTGGAAAAATGTCAATAGAAGCACATAAGATCAAAAAACCACTACACAAAAAAAGAAAAAAAAATCTGAAATGTACATTTTGATTTTTTTTTAAACATCCATAGTGAAGCATCACTCATCCAATTAAAACTTTTGGACTATTTCCCATTGACATAAGTCCGTCTCTGCTAGAGAAAAAAACAAAAAACAAAAATTGTTGGAAACAACCGTAGCAAGTAACAACATAGGTTAAGGTGCTTTGAACACATATAATGTAGACCAGTTGATGCAAAAGTAAAAAAAAATAACAAGACAAGATTATGGGTAATGGAAACACAGGAAGGGGTAAACCTAAATTGACAAGGAATGTCGGTTTAAGAAAAGATATGAACTTATTGAACCTAACTGAAGATATAACCCTCAACAGAGCAGAATGACATAAAAGGATTCATGTAACCGACCTCAATTGATTGAGACAAATAAATGGTTTGGTTTGGTTTGGTTAACCGCAACAACAACACATTAACATCTCCATTTCCAGACATCAATACCAGTTACAATAATTATAGACATGAAAATCAGGCCAAATAAATATATTTCAAACAAATTTCAAGTTCAAGTGCTCAAAACAAAAGGTGACTGAAAACAAGAAACCAGAAAGGGAAGGGCTACAATCCAGAATCAGATTATCATTAAAACCAATTTGATAATTAACATAGACATCAACTACACAAACAGGCTCATTTAATCAATTTCAACAAAAACTCCATCAAAAATCCCACCACACAAGTTAACAAAAATTGCAGAAACATTCAAAAAATTCTAAACTCGACCATAAATTAGGTAAGACCCATCACTCAAGAACACGCACCCACAACAACGGGCACGCACAACATGAATCGAAACGATTAAATCAGGCAAAACCCATGTCAGAAGTTACAAATAAATGGCGGAAAGCACAAGATCAAAGAACAAAATTAAATAAGAACAATCTTGGGTTCGAAAGAAAACTGACCCACGACACTCGATCCTCCTGAGCCAAGCGTCATGGTGACTGTACAGTTTGGTCTCAGATAGACCGCGAAGCAATCGATCTGCAAAAGGCGCAAGGAGAAATTGGGGATGGGGAAGAATCTGAGAGAAGGCGACAAGCAGAAAGGAAGAAAGGAAGACGAGAGAAAAATAATGTAGTACTATCTGAATAAGATGGACGGATTGATAATTCACAATTAATTTAGAGTATATTTTAATTTAATATTTATTTGTATAAAAGAATTTTTGAATTAGTTATTCGGACGAATTGTCAGTCCGTCAAATGAGGAATAACTTAGTAAGACGGTGGTGTGAGATTAAGAATGATTGAATTAAAGAGTGAATTTAAAAATTTTAAAAAATAATTAAAAAATATTAAAATATTAAAATAAATAACATAAAATTTAACTTATTAATTTATTTAAGTTAATTTTAAAATAAATTAACTTAATACAAGGGTAATATTAGAAATTAACAATTATAATCATATTCAACGTTATTCAATCCAATCCAAATCAAACATGAGTTTATCTAATCCGTTATTTAATCCTACTCAAATCAAATACAAAAAAATTAATCACACCTCATTACTAATTCCACCTCACTACTAATCTCACGCAATCTATACCGGTTATCAAACGACCCTTACATGTATTAAGGATGTAAAAATAGCCCGGTCCAGCCGGTCAAGTCTAATTCGGACCTGCCGGGGCTCTCTTTAAAAGTTTGGGTCGAGTTGGACCAAACTTTTTTGATGGGTAGGCCCAGGTCTAAAAGTATAGGGTTCGGGCTCAGACCTCGGGCCAGGCTTTTGGGTGAGTTCTCGAGCTTTTTTCGGATTTTTTTTCTTTTTTTTAAATTTTATTGTAACTTATATAATATAAGTTTAAATTTTTTTTAATTATTAGTTGTTGTTATATTAATTTATTATTAATTTATTAGTCAATTTTCATAATAAATTAATAAGTTAATTTATTATTTATAACAATATAAGTATATTAGTTTTATATTTTTATATTTTTATAAATTTATAAATTATAACCTATTAATATTATTATTAAGTTTATAAGTTATTAGTTTATTATTTTATTAGAAATTTATAAGTTAGTTTATTATTATTACTTTATAAGTTTATACTTTATAGTTTATATTATTAATTATTATTAGTTTATTAGTTTATTATAAATTTATTAATACTTTATAAGTTTATAGTTTATATTATTATAGTTAGTTAGTAATTTAGTACTTAGTTTATTATAACTTTATTATTTTTTGCAATAAGTTTGAACACTTCAAATAATTAAATAATTTAAATACAATAAGCTTAAACACTTGGAATAATTAAATGTAATATAAATTTTATTAATCAAAAATCAAATTTGAACAATTACATAAATATTAGATTTTACACTTTATAAGTGTATTCTACACTTAAAATAGAGAAATTGCATCACTATAGGTCAAGTACATCCCAATTAGATTGATACATATAAGAAAAATTAGAAATATTTCCCGTTGGACTCCTACCTATTTGTATTTGTGTGTTCAAATTAAGAGATGTATTTTTTCGGTGACTTTTTAAATGTCTAATTAAGTGGTTAGTACCACTCGATGTGTTACCCGAAAAAACTTTATTACAAATTTTACATTTGGCTTTAACAGTTACGATACCATCATAATTTTTTTCAAAATTTTTTTAAAAAAATTTCCAAATATTTAACGCTTTTATACTAGATGTACCACTGGATGCAGATGCAACAGCGGATGATGATGAACCAGTGGGTGGATTAGGATTTGGAGGAGTGGGATTAGAATTACTTGATGAAAATACAAAAATATCTTTTTATTCGTTAATGAAAAATATATTTGGATTCACAAATAAACTTAATAAAGTAAAATATTATAATTTATAAAATTGAAATAAATTTAAAATGTTAATGAAGTTAATAGTTTATAAATAATAACTACTACACTTTTTTTTAAAAAAAATTACAATTAAAAAAATTATGAAATAAATTTAATACTGGAAAAAAATTGCAGAAAATAAATCAAACCGAATTAAAGAAACTCCGATCTTTAATCTTAATCTTAATCAGCTAGAACTTTTGATCTTGATTTTTAATCTTCAATTCTTAATTCGCCAACAGTTGTAATTTTTTTCGAATATCGCTAAATAATCGAACCACCGAATATGACCGAGTAATCGAATTACAAGAGAAAAAATTAAGGGAGTGAGAAAGTAGAGAGATGAGAGAGTTTGGAAATTATAATGAATTTTATCAAATGCAAATAACCCAATTTATAGGGGAAAAATTTATTTTTTAAAAAAAAAATCAGAACTAACCGTTGGCTGGGCCGGGCAGGGCCGGGCCTAACGGCTTTTTAATCTCATCCGCTCGTTCGAATTTCAAATTGATCCGAGCCATTGGTTTTCAAAAATAGCTGTTGAGGTTCGGGGCAGAGCCAAAAAGAGCCGTTGAAATTCAAAGCTTGGGCAACAGGCCGGGCCGACAGACCGGGCTGCGAGCTTTGGGTGGGGCCAGTGCCTGAACAATATGTCTTCGGGCTCGGGGCTAGACCTACACAGTGTTGGGCTGTGGGTGGATCTCGGGCTGCCCACAGGCCCCGAGCTGTTTTTACACTCCTAATTTGTATCGAAGGAAAAGATTCACTTACGGTTCGTTTGAGAATAAAGAATATAAATTTTTTATTAGAAAAAACTACTTAAATAATAATATAAAAGAAAGATTGTATTTTTTCCCATTTTCTTATAATATGGAAGTGAAAAAATATTGTCATCTATCTTCTATCTTGTTAGGTTAGTGTACGTGAGAGAAAAAAAAAGTGTCTTATATAATTTTACTATGACTTCAATTGACAACTAGTTTAAAAGTTAATTTTTTAATTTTTTATATTTTTTGCAAAAAAAAATTTAAATTTAAAATAAGTTATTTGATAAATTTGCTTTTAAAGATTGAGTTGGAGTAAATAGTCCACTAAGGTGTCGTTTAGTAACGTTTATGTTTTATGTTTTATGTTTTTATTTTTAAATTTTTCGTAAACTGTAAACGAAAACATGTTTGGTAATTATTTTTATTTTCAAAAAACTGTAAACAGTTTTCAAAATTTTCAAAATTTTAAGAAATAGAAAAAATGTGTTTTCACTTATTTTGCAAACAAATTTTGATTGGATTCATCTGTAACCTCCAACTATCACTTTTCAAATATTTATGTTACCGAACATGTTTTTGTTTTTCTTTTTTTATAAACATAAACAAAAACATATTTTTTATTTTTCGTAAACAAAAAATAGAAAACTGTAAACGTTACCAAACGCGTCTTAAGAATTCAATTTATATAAGATTTAGGGATAATTACACTTACCTCCCCTGAAATTTAAGCTTATTACACTTGTCTCCAAAAAGCAAAAATGAATTTTCCAAAAGAGAGAGGCGGCGGCGGCTTGGTTGGTAGGGATTAGGGTTTTATGTTTTCTTTTTTATATTAAAAGCTACCTTGTGATATATTACTACATATATCAAAGATAATGATAAGAATATATTCTCTTTCCTAAAACTAAAGAAGAGATATATATTTTCCATAAAACCAAATCCCCACCCTTAATTAGGGCCGGCCACTTAGGGAGAAATCCCTTGGTGTGCCAAATTCTAAAATCGTCCTCCAATAATTTAATTTAATTCCTGAATGTCCCCAGTGGCAAAATCGACATTCAAATTAAATTAAATAATAACCGAAACTGATAAGAAAATTATCCGTGCGTATAATGGGCTACGTGAGGGATC
>JAULJZ010017685.1:0-15958 GCA_032270985.1 Heliamphora pulchella
GACCTCGACCACAAACACCTCATCGACTTTCGCCCCGAAATGCACCTAGGGCTGTGTGATCACCCTGGTCAGTAGTAGTAAAACGAGGCCCGTCGGTACTAATTGCTCTGTTCATTCGCCTGAAAACCTAAGATAAAGAGAGAATATCTGACCCAGCCAAAATCTGTGAATGTGCTGAGTCAAGTTGCTGGTTCACCCCAGCTAAGAAATACACAACCAAGAACTGCATCATTTGCTATCTGAAAATCTCATACCGATTGGTAAAGGGGACCAACTGATCATACTCATCTGCTAATACCTTAAACTCCGTGAAATAGTCTGAAAAAGGTCGTTCTCTCTGCTGTATCCTGAAGATATTTCGCATCACATAATATAACCGGGACAGATCATTAGTCGAGGCAAATGTCTCCTCGAGTATGGTCCACACCTTACGAACAGTTGTGGCATTGGCCACCTTCACCTCAACAGAAGACTCCATTGAATTTAACAATTTACTAAGTAATCGGGCATCGTCACGCTTCCATCTTTTGTACTCGTCAGTTCCCTTCTCAGGAGGATCTTTCAACAAATGATCTTCCTTTTTCATACCCTCAATTGTCAGTAATACCTTTTTTTTCATAATACATCAGTTTGCGGTCCAGTCAACTTTGAATCCACCAATCGTGTCGATGACGAAAACATATCCGTGATTTCTCCTTGTCTATCAGGTCTCACTGGAGAATCCTCAACACTTGTGGAACTGTTATTCGACATCACAATAACTCAAATGGCAAAAACCTCAAAGAATCACGCGGAAACAAACCAACAATCAAAAGGACGCACCCACACCTTCAATCAGTCATATATGGACCGCGAATCACGCCATCAACTCATCTCCATAAAATAAGAAAGACTGCAGTAGCCCTTAGACCCTCAAACCAGCAGTCAGTGAAAGACCCTCAAACGGCGAATCACACAGTCGCTAGAACAGTTACCAGTCGTCGGAAAAGTCGCCGAAAAAATTGCCGGCCGCCGAAAAAGTCGCTGGTCAGCGAAAAAGTCGCCGGAAAAGGAAAAGTCGCCGGAAAAGCAACTCGACGCTGAAAAGTGAGAGATCATAGGCCGTCGGTGATGGAAATAGGTAGAACAGGGGTCATCGGAGTCGGAAAGAGAGAGAACAGAGGTCGCCGACGCTGGAAAGAGGGAGAAACAAGGTCGCCGGTGCTAGAGGGAGGCTGTCGAGTGCTGTAGAAGGGTTGCCGGTGGTCAATGAAGGGCTAACGTGGTTGGTGGTGGTGCGTCGTTGGTCGTCGGCACTGGTTTGGGATGTGTGACAGTGTCTAGTGGTGCGCCAAGGGTTTTAGGAGGTGCGGCGGTGGCTAATGGAGGTTGTCAGAGGTGCAGCTAGGGTTTGGGATGTGCGGCAATGGCTGGAGAAGGTGTGGCAATGGGTTTTGGTGGGTGTCAGCACTGGAGGTGGCAGCTTGGGTGGTCGGCGGCACTGGAGGTGGTTGGTTTAGGGTTTTGTGGTTGTTAGCGTGGCTGGTAAGGGTTTCGTGGCTGGTGGCTGGTGGCTGGTGGCTGTGGCTGGAGGAGGGAGGCTAGGGTTAGAGTTTCGTGGAGGTTAGGATTTTACGATGGCTCTGATACCATGTTAAGAATAATGGGAAGCCGTACCAAACAGGTAGGCGAGCAATCTTCTTTATATTAAATATAAAAGAATACCATTACATCCATATACCCACACACATATAATTATAATTATAATAAGCTACCACTAATAATAATAATAATAACAATAAATAAGCTACTACTAACAATCATTACCTAACCTAACCAAAACCAAACTAAGCATTTGTCCTAATCAATTGGAGTCGGCTACATGAATCCTTCTACGCCATTCTACTCTGTTAAGAGCCATATCTTCAATTAGTTTTAATAGGTTCACATATTTTCTTAATACGGCATCCTGTGTCAATTTAGATCTACTCCTCCCCCTAGTGTTTTCATTACTCATGATCTTATCGCTTTTTCTAACTACTGCATTAACTGATCTATGTTATATGTGTCCAAACCACCTTAATCTATTTTCTCTCAACTTGTCCTCAATTGGTGCAACCCTATCATTCTACAAATTTTTTCATTTCTAATTTTATCTTTTCTAATCTTACCACACATCCATCTTTAATATTTTCATCTCCGCAACATTCATCTTATATATGTGATCTTTCTTAACAGCCCAAAATTCTGTCCCATATAAAATTGCTGGTCTAATAGCTATCCTATAAAATTTTTCTTTTAATTTTGTAAGTATCCGTCGATCACATAAAACTCCGGAAGCACTCCTCCACTTGAGCCAACTAATTTTGATTCTATAGGTTACATCATTTGCAACATCTCTATTTTTGTTAATAATCGAATCTAGATAACAAAAATATTCTCTCTTAGGTATCTCTTGGTTTTGAATCTTTACTTTTTCACCATTTATACGCCTATTTGGCATTATTACCTATCTAATAATAAATTTGAGCAGGCACTGACCAAAATCTGAACTGATTAGGACTAATGGAAGTTTAGATAGAATTCACAATTATGACATAACAAGAACATTGTCTTCAATCCACCATTTGGCCAAACTATAAGTATGTGACCAAATCAGATAATTACTGCCATCCAGCTTAACATGGCTAATCTAAAGCGTTGGGCTATCACTAAGAGTCCCTAAACGACTTGATCCAAGGTCTTCATTACCAACAGAAGATTTATTAGTGTCAAACATGTCCACAGATTACGAGGAACACAAATGACCAATTCACAAAACTGACACAAGATAACCAACTCTTCAAAAATAGTAAAACCAAATAGATGAGATGCAGTAATAAGGGCTACATAGAATCAAAGAACATAGAAAGGGCTCAAACCATCACAGATAGATCAAACCATGCCACAACAATCCAAAAAATCACAAGCAAATTGCAGCCAAACCCTAGCGCCACTTGTTTGTGGTGAAAAACCCTAGACGACACCTATAGAAGTCATCTCAGCCAACAAACTGCTCCCAACAAGCCTCAATCGAAGATTTCAAAAAAAAAAGATCCAAAAAACTAAAAATGAAAGAAAAAACAATTGAAAACCTACATCAACTGAACTAGAACAAATCTGGAAAAAAAAAAAGTACTGATGTCGCCTTGCTCAATCAGTCATGCTAGTATTATTTTTTTTTTGTTTTTTTGTTTTTTGGGTACAATGAAAAAAATTAAAGAAGAACAACAAAAGAAACAAGTGAGACCAATTATGAGCTTCACAAGATCTTGCTTTGATACCAAGTTACAATAATTAAAGATAAGGAAATAGAAGAAAGAAGAAAAATAAAGAAAAATAAAGAAAAACAATATGCGGTAATGAATGAGAGAGCAATTTAGGGTTCTCTCCCTCGCCACTAATATTTACATATAAAGAGATCAAAAGTACAATAATACCCTTAAAGGAAATAACTAAGAACTTAGCATTAACCATTGTATGAAGTAAGAAATAGTCCAAAAATTTTCATCCCTCGCCAAACCACAATCTCTATGGTATTACTTATCCCACCATTAAATAGCTTACATACTGCATAACTTATCCAATAGTTCAGTGCAGAGGATTAGTCGACTAAACAAACAAGGGGACTGCACTACACTAATTTTTAGTCAGGAAAACAAACAAGGGACTGGATTACACTAAAATTTTAGTTCAATCCAATCCCGAGTTCAAACAAGGCCATGTGCAAGAAGCAGAAGTACGTACTCACGCATTGAATGACATTAACATCCCAACCCAGCACCGATGGCCAATTTAAAACTTACACACTCCTCTTATTAGGTCAGCACTATAGAGTGGTAGAGTGGGCAAAACATACCATTTAGGTGCTAAACTACATCCCTTGTGAACAAATACTGCAGCAACATAACCCAAGATATTTAGACAATGCTGGCAAAATAAAACGAAACCAGGAAAACCCTGCAAGAGAACAAATTCAGTTGTCAAAAGAAACCTTACCTGCCTTACATCTCTGTCCGCAAGATTAACCCCAGGTTCCTGTAGGAGGAAGATTTGGTGACCGAGCATACCAACCTACGCCGGAAAATTAAAGGAAGACAAAGGAAGAGGCATACTGAGTCAAAAAATATACTATGTATCTTCTTAAGGACTTTAAGAATGGAAGCAAGTGCTCCATCAGTCTCACTTTCATCACTTTTCGACTCCGAAAGGGATTTACAACTAAATCCAAATTGCCGACAACTTGAAGCAAAGAAATGATATCTTTCCATTAGTATCAGATTCTCCTTGTGCAATGCCCACACCTAAGATAATATAAAGCAACAAGAATATCAAGCCTTATACTGGAACGAATAGACAGGTTATGAGAGCAATCAAATTCCAGATTTAAAAAACTAAAAGACAGTACTAAGCTGCACATATTTGTCAGTTAAGAAGAATCATCAGTGGTGTAGAACCAGATGAAGGAAGAGGAGAAGAGAGAAGAGAGAAGAGAGAAAATAAAAGAATGGCAGAAGAATAGAGAGAAAAAACTGCAGAGAGAAAAGAAAAAAAAAAAGAGATTATTGTGGAATTCTTCAATTCTATCAATGAACGCGCATGCACACAGACATGTGAACACACACACATGCACATGAACGCGTGCACACACGTGTATATGGAACACAAACACACGTGTATGTTTGTATATACATATTTATATGTGTGTGTGTGTGTGTGTGTGTGTGCGCGCGCGCGCGCGTGTGTAAATACACACTCTCACTACCCAGTAAGGAAAATAAAAAATAGAAAGAATCCAATAAGGAAACAAAATCTTAATTTAACTAAAAATCCTAAAACTCTGCAAACTCTCCCCTTCTGCCCGGAATACGCTGGCAGACCCCAACTCATTGAACCTCATCAAACAGACCCCAAATCCCCAGCAGAAAAAACACAATGACAATACAACGATTTTTTTCAGATAAGCATGACAAATATAAGATGCAGTAGTTCGTTATCATTCCCACAATGAAATTTTACATCCCTTTCAGTTCATCTGTTGCAAGGAAAATCTTACCATAAGTAGCAGCTGTCCAAAACTTTCAGAAACCTATCTTCTTAAAAATTTACCCTCGTTTCACACCTATTGTCTCCAAACCTTAGAAATTTCTTACTACCTAAGAGAACCCATACCCCAACCAGATATTTTTCATAACTAAAACCAACCAGGATTTCAATTATAGGCAGTAGTTGGTCCAAGTTTCCTAAAGCTGTCCTACACCAATGTAAAGAGCACAATGCCAGACAAACAAGAACAATAACATTCCATGGTTTAAACAGATAAGAGATGCACTAGTGAATAGCCACATCCTAGCAGAAATACCTTCATCAGAAAATAATCCTTGCATAAACATGAACCACACTACAGGGAAATAGGACTGAGCAATTAAGAATTCAAGCATGCATAAATACTAGTTGTTTGTAGATTTACTTACTGGTTCTGTGTCATCAAGGATCAGAACAGCACTCTCTTGCCCCAGTACCACATCAAGACCCTTTTGATGTCTCTGAGTGGAATCATCCTGTGCAATGACTCTAGAACTGAAGTATACTTTTCCAGGGTCTAACAAATTTTCCATTTCCAACGCATAAGAGCGTTCACCCATTGTGTATATGTACATCTCAAACAAGTTGCTTGCTTCCTTCAGGAAAGTGCGAACAAAGGGCCTCAACTTGGTCAACATGCGCATGGAGTCCAATCTGAATAGGCTGCCTCTTGAAACATCTAAGTGTTTCATATTTCAGTTGTGTAAAGAAACAAGTACAAGGTTCCAATTATAATACGATCAGTGACAGCAAGAAATATGATGAAGGATACTGAGGAAGTAAAAAATTTACAATGTTTCCATAACAGAACAAACACTCTCAAATAAAATCTCAGACAAATTAATAGGAAATCAATTTAATGAAAGCCTAGAATAACTTTCCAAGTTCCCGGAGGACAAAAGAACTGTCCTAGGCTCCAGTTTTTGCAGGACCAATATTGGAACAAATCTTACAACAAGCAGGAGAGGCAATGCATATAACATATCAAATCACTAATGCATTTAAATGAAAACAAATCGGCCACCACATTCTTCTACCTGATAGTTGAAACTAGTCCATGTTTTCACAGAATTTGGAGTGAGTAATAGATTCTGTTATAATTGTGCAAATGTCGAAGAGGTCAGGCCGGAGTGTAATCGAGAACACATTAGATGTCACACAAACAAAGTTTCTAGAGAGCACTGGGTGTAAGGCAAAGCAATTCTAGCTAGACAGAGCGAGTAGCTGTAAGAGGAGACAGAAAGCAAAGTGACAGTCCCAAGTCCGTTAGGTTTTAATGAACTGAGGACTGTACTGTACTGGATTGTGATGTGAGGGAACAGAAGACCATCATTTGGCGACGTTAAGAGCATAGAAGGGAGTGCCAGGTGGCAGTATATACAAATTCATAGGAGATCATGTGCTGCCCAAAACACCAAGGCCTATAGAAGGATCTGGAGATGCCCTCCCCCAAATCCTCTCTTTGAGAGTAGCTAAGCATTCAGAGGCAGGAGGCAGAGATGTTTGGCTTCCCTTCATCCAAGAAGGCACAAAACCTGGACACTGCAGCATAATGGGCAATATTGACTAACCTTCCTAGGCCGCACCCCCAGCCTAAATTTAAAAGCCCAAATCATACCTTAGCCCATTGGCGGTTGCCAAACAGGTCACTGCGAACAGCTGAAATGTTGCTCAGCTAGATACCCACATTTTCTATTCGCTGGCTAACACAGAGCAAGGCTTGAGTACATATCATGCACTTGTGTTCTTCAGATATCAAGTACCAGCATAATCATCTTTTCAAATACTGCAATTGTAATCCTACCTCTTAAGTAAAGATACGGAAAGCAAGGCCATAAAATTTCTCTCTTTTACATTACATTGCAATAACTTATAAAAAAAGTAATCACTTTAAAAAAGATACAAGAGAGCTCATGCACTATGCATGCGGACCTTCCTTTATGAGATCTTCCCACCCTACCTGCCGTAATTTCAAACTCATGCAAAGAGATGAGATTGTACTGACAGCTAATTTTCCTTCATCAGAAACCGAAAGTACTTCCCATACCAAAAACAACTAACATGCAAAACCCCAGGTTCCCACACTATGAAAATATTACTTCAACATACAAAAAAGCGTGCAGAAAATAGATGCAGACATCAGGGGGCAGAGATGACCAAACGCATCAACTAAATCGAAATGAGCACATAGCTAACAAATCCACTTTCCCCAATATGCCAGCCCCAGTATAAGTTATGGAGCTTTGGATCGAGGCTTCAACTCACAAGGTGCTTTTCACAGAATATAAAAATGCTATTTCGTTAAACATATATACCCTGAAAAGTGCCATTAGTATTTTTACGGCCTCTCATTGGAAAGGTGGGTGTCTATGGACATTTTTGTAGGATTTCTTCCAGATACTTGTACTTAGCTAGAATTGCGGCATTTCTCAGAAGCAACCTGATTTTATTCGTGAAGACTAAACACATGCCTCAGCATACTAACATCCGAGAACTAGGAATATCCTTAGAATTTTAAATTCTCAAAGATTATAGGTTTCCCTAATGAAAAGAGATGTCCTACAAGAAAACCAAATTCATTGGAAACCAACTTAGACTACCACATCAAAAGTACATATACTGGTAACACATCATACCTTGTAGAGAGTCTGTTTGGCCTTTTAAATATTCCTCATCTGGAGTTATATCTAGAAGCCGTGTTGAATTGAGCAGTGTATGATCCAAATCAAGAACCAAGTAAAGCTTCTTGTGCCGTAACAAATTCTTTAAGTCTTTGTTTCGTAATCGAGCAATTTCATCATTACCAAGCCTTAAATCCTGCAAGTAGAAAATATTCTCTACTTAAATTAAAAAAGGAAAAGAATAAACTATCAAATAGCTTCCCTAAACATCGATTGTAGTGGCTCTGGCTACGGATAGGGGTGCTCTTGTCGCGGATTACGCTCGGACGGATTATGACATCTGCTTTTGGGACATTGAACTGCAAAAGGATGTTCAAGACTGGGAGATGGATCAGCTACCGTCTCTTCTTGGGGTTTCGTATGACCACAGTTATGGGGGTGGAAGTGTGGATCTAGTGAAATGGAGAGCGGATCAAAGTGAGAGGTTCACAGTCAAATCTTTTTATAGTTTTTGATGGGAAGTCGAAGTGTGTCCTTTCCGTGGAGGAGTGTGTGGAAGGTTAGAACTCCTTCGATGCTTTTTTTGGTTGGTCTTCTTTTTGGTTGGTCTGCCGCCCATGGAAAGATTCTCACAATAGATAATCTCATTTAGAGGGGGCGAATTTTGACTAACTGGTGTTGTTTGTGCGAGGAGGGGGGAAAGTCCATTGACCACCTCCTTGCTCAATGTGATTTTATGAGGGAGCTTTGGGGATTTGTTCGGTCTCTTTTTGAGGTTGTTTGGGTTTTTGAGAGAGGTGTGTGGGGTTCTGACGGGGTGGAGGGAGGGAGAGTTTCGAGGTTTCCCTCCTATGCCACATCACAATAACCCCTTCCCAGGCAGCCAACTGCATCTAGATGAAAAAGCTACTTTTTTAATCGACTTTACTAGTAAAATTCACTCATAATTTAATTGCAGTATTTCCCAAATTGAAGGTCATACCCAATAGAAAGTATGTAATTCATCAATAAACCAAATTAAGGGGGCAGCATCGAGTTAAATGGGAAAAAATCTATAGATTTCCACATAAAATCTCAATTTCAATAGCTCAGAGAGGTAACCTTATGTATATATTTCAATGCCACAGCAGTGTCATATTTGGGTACAGCAACATCATCATCCACCTTTTGCCCACATATCATGCACAATCCTCTAATAAAACCAGGATGCTCACACATATCCTTTGTAACAGATGCTTCTGAACAAAAACAGAAAGTTAGGAAAAGACAATATCCAACCAAATACTAAACCTCTAAAAAAATGATGTCAAATAGTGGGTAGGTGAGAATGTAACATGGGAACCCATCCCTTCAATACAGTGGTTATGGAAAGGTATGCGTGTTCTTTGATTAGCAAAAGATGATCTACAATCTGCACCATGACCATGAGTGAAACAGCTGAAAGGAAATCAAATGAACGAAAGCCGATGTGTGTATATGTGTGAGAGAGAAGCACGCTTGCATTCATGCAAAGAGATCCACTAATTCAATTGCTTCTTTCCATAATTTGAGCTTAAAGCTCTACCCAAAAACCACCCCACCACTTTACCACATAAGAATAGAGAATAAATCCAAGAAACATGTCCAAAAGGTAAAACGGGCAAATGAGGATCTTGAAGAAAAAGGGAAAGTGTTAATTTGAATGAAACTACAGATAGCATCAACTATATTAGAAATGATCATCCCAGACTGGTAAAAGGTTCAGTCGTGTTGTGGACACCAATGGCTGCACCGATAAGTAGGAAGAGATGAACTTTGATTGGGACCAAGAAATAAAGCCAAAAATGCCATTAGTTGAGGCAATGAAAAAAATAATGGACAGTTTAACATGATCCTAAAATGAGGAAAATATATGCACAAGCAATAGTAGTTAGAGGTTGAGTCTTTGTTGTTATATTTTTAAGTACATGTATCGTATCCCCACAAACAACACTATGGCCTGCACAAGGACGGAGCTCCTGCATGTACCTTAAGCCACTATGAACTTTCAACAATGAAAGAATTTCTGGAAACAATAACAAATTCATCACTCAATTTGAAGTACACAACAACACTTGCAACCCATCATGTAAGTTGACTTTGGCACGGACATACACCTGAGGTAAAGAGCACTAAGGATTAAAAAGGACGAAATAATACAACTAATGTTCTTTACCAAGAAAAATAATAATATTAATAATATTATTAAGAAGAAAATCCAAGTCAAACACCAGAACAAGGTCTCTGTCATCACCCTCAAGGCATTGTGCAGCTCAAGTAAAATTATTAAACAGATTCACCTCTATTTACAAGGTCGTAGCTGAGCTCATTAAACATGACAAGTATGGCTATAATGTATCCAACTGAACTAGAAAACATTACCTAAACTTTGTTCTGCAGCTAGATGTGAAGATGAACCCTCAGTATCCTCCGTGCTCTCCACAACCTCGACCTTTTGCCTTTTAATCCTACAACATTTAGATATTCAAAAAAACACCAATACAAGTACCAACTTTATCAATCTCTCTTTGAAGAGCAGGTTATGGTCAAGTACACAGATGACTGTAGATGCGTGCCAGATTGTATGATAACCTGTAAGTCTGATATGTGCATCCTTCTTCAAAAAAATTACTGGTACCAGATAGCAAATACATTCACAATCTTCAATTACAGGAAACATAAAATTAATTTGTTTATAGATAAAGTGAACTAGCAAAACCAAATTGAAATACTATTGTTTCAATATCGTGCACCGCACACAAGAACCAGAAGAAAGTGTATCCTTGAATAAATGGCACCTGTACACTATAGCCAAGCCCACATTAATAACCTCAAGAAGACCATATAACTGCCATGTTTGGCATTTAAAATATCTGAGATTATATATTTGGGGTGTTTGTTGAAGCTGGACTAATGATTTTTTTGTTTTTGTTTTTTTATGAGTGAGAAATTTTTTATAAAACAGCGTTAAGGGAATGCCAACTAAAGAAAGGGGAGAAAACCCATTCAAAGAGGGAGAAAAAGAAAAAGAACTCCCTCAAAAATAGGGGAAGACTACAAAAACCCCTACAAAAATCACAAAGACAACAACTCTATTAGTCAATCATATCATCAATAGAAGGTGCCCCATGCTCTGACAACGAGCTATACAAATTACATAGCGTGGGACGTCTTTTGGCCTATGCAATGGTGACTCTAACCCATCAAAAGCTCTCTTGTTCCTCTCCAGCCAAATCAGCCACAACAGGAACAGAGGAATTAATGCCCATTCCCTCCTTTCTTCCAACTTGACAAAAGCTCACTTATCTCCCTCTCAAAGACCCAGTCCATACCAAAAAGCATCAAAGCAAAGTTCTACAACTCCCCAATGAACTCACAATGAATGAGTAAATGAGAGCAGACTCTCCCTCTTCCTTACACACACAACACCAGTTTGTTAACACTAAGCCCCTCATTAAATTATCAATGGTCAATATCCTCCTGTGTGCAGCAACTCAAGCAAAGAACGCCACCTTCGAAGGTGCTCTCACCTTCCAAACGTTGTTCTACGGGAAGGCTGCCCACGCTACTACTTTGAAGGCACACGTAGAAAGATCTGATAGTGAAAACAACCTGTGGTCACTTCTTATCTAATAGTGTCCTCCCCTCCCTACACTAAATTGTGATCATACAGAGTCCCCAGAAGAAGCAAAAATTAATCTAGCTCCTAATCCTGCACATCTCTCCTTAGCCAGATATCCCAAATACAAAAGTCAAAAACCCTTTGTGCATGGTCTGCAACCAATGCCCCATCATCCAAAGCCAATGCAAAGATGGTAGGGAAGGACCTACATAAGCCCTCGTTGTCACGCCCAAACCTCACTCCCCTCTCCCCACCTCAACAAAAATATATGCTTAAAGAAATCATACCACACCCACTAATACCCTTCCATAAGCCTCTATCATGAAATTTAGACACAACGAGAGTGCCCCAACCACCTCTTATAGAACCATACTTGCTCTCAATGACCTTCCTCCAAAAGATATCCCTCTCTAGTGCAATCTCCAACCACTTCTCCAAGAGCAATGTGTTGAAGGTGACTAAACTCCTGCCACCAAGATCCCCTTCTTTCACAAGTGAGCAAAGAGTGTTCCAGACCACCAAATGAAATCTTAGACCATCCTCAATCCCACTCCACAAGAAATCACTCAGCAACTTCTCTAACTTCCTAGCTATAGAACTTGGAATGGTATGAACGAATAAAAAGTAAGTGGGGAGACTAAATAATGTACTCCTAATGAGGGTAAGCCTGCCCCTATTTGATATTACTTCTACCCAACCAGCCTCATTTGAAATCTCTCCAAAACCCATTCCAAGTTCGTAGTTGGTAGAGCACCAATCCTGCATCCCAAGATAGAAGCCAGAGTTTGTATATTCGAGACTTTGCCAACTAGAATAATTTCTGATTTGGCCAAGTTCACCCGAAGCCCCAACATAACCTCAAAACAAAAGAGGACGCACCTGAGGAACAGTACCCAAAAAGAGCCAAGGTGTCATCTGCAAATAGAAAGTGAAAAACAAAAATAGGACCCCCACGAGTTGTACCAACCTGAAATCCTATCAACAAACCATCCTAAATTGCCCTCCTGATCAACCAACTAAACGCCTTCATAATAATTAATAAAAAGAAAATGAGAAAGGGGGTCACCCCGCCTCAGTCCTCTCAAAGACTAAAAAAAGCCTATTGAAAACATGTTCCCAAAGTCGACAAATAAGCTGACGAAATACAGAACTAGACACACATTTATAAGTTGATTACTAAAAAAAGGAAGCCCAAAGCACTTGAACTTCCAAAATCCTTTCTACATAAACCTAGGATATGAAGAACCTTATGAAAATTGGGTTGAAACATCTCGGGTTCCTTAAAGGTGCCCCAATGCTAAATATTTGGCAACAACCTAAAGAATTATTTGAATGCACAAAAGGGTTTGAAAACTTCAAAACAAAATTGGAAGAGGAAAGAAGAGAATCATATTTCCAGTGAAGTGTCAAATAAATGGGCCGAGTTAAAGGAGAAATATCCAAGTTTCTCAAAAACAACCGACTAGTAAGCTTGATGAGGCTTCTACATCTTCCATTCCAAAAAATTCAAATGTTATTTATATCCTCACAAAGTTTGAGGGGGAAAACAATCTTGAGGGAAAGAAAAATAATGAAGAAGCCAATCATATCACTCTTCCAAAGGAGTCCATTTTGGAGATTGATGCCCCTAGGGATTGATAAGGGCAAATGTAAACCATTTTCCACCTCTAGGGATGAGAACAAGAGGAAGCTAAGTGTAAAAATTAGACATCTTTTGATTGCTCAGAGAAAAGATTAGCCTTAATTCTTTGTTGCATGTGTTTTGTTTTTCTTCCTTGCCTTTTAGTTTAGTAGGCTAAGAAGTGCTTGATTTATTGAGTCATATGGGCCTCGGTGGCTATGTTTCTGATCTTACTTGTAATATCTTGTTTTTGGAAATAAATCCTCTACTTACTTTCCACACACACAAAAAAGCACTAGACCTTATGGTCGCAAAAAATAGAAACGATGACAAACAAGCTAACACAAATTTAAAGAAAAAAAGCTACCTTGAGAAGTTTTGAAAAACACCCTAGAAGGCCAGATCTAGCTTTTTGTTCCATTTACCTGACATATTAATCCAAATTCTAGGCATTTCTTAAATAAATAACCAAACAAACAAAACAAAAGGAATAAAAATTTCTAAGGGATAATTGCCCTTAGCTGGTTTTAAGCTTTTTCATTCCAAAATCCCAATGAACACGATGAAGTTCAAACCAAATTGACCAAATCTGATAAAGTCGGTTTTCGATCAATATCACATAGAGCAGCCTAGTGACCATCTACAAAGTGAGGAATTTACGCAAAGGACAAGCACAATAATTTGATCATGGAAACAAATGGTGAATATAAGTTAAATGGCAACAATAGTTAAGACCAAGGAGGATGATTTAGAAGAGACAGATTATGGTAAGAATGAATGTTCGATTGTTGACTACTAAATTATCTAAAGCTAAAATTGGTTAAAACAATAGTAACTTTACTATTTATATGTTCAACACATCACCTCACCTATGGCAAGGCTTTCCTCCATAAGTGAGTCAAGCATGTGTAAATATTTCAATTACCACATATGTGGTGAAGTTTGAATACAAAGTTTATTGCCTTTTTTGATACCATTGTTAGATTGTTGACCTCCAACTCATCTAAAAATTTAAGTTGTTCAAGAGAAAGGTAACTTTATTATCTATATGCTCAACAAAGACAAGATGATGATTATGATGATGATGACGACGACGACGATGACGACGGCGACGGCGACGATAAATTGAATTATTGTTTTCATCTCATATTGATTTCGACTATCTATTACTTTCAACTATGCCGACTACTTAAAAACCTTAGAAGCCATAATACATGCATAATGTGTTCTTCTTTAGTTGTTTAGTTCTTACAAGGTGTTCTTGTCCTTTCTAGTTTCTTTTTGGTTTTTTAATTTAGTCCAACTTGTCGCTTATCTTCATTTCTCAACAAGCACAAGGCAATATACTAAAAACCAGTCTTCTCATGAGGACTGAGATTCGTATAAGAGCAAGACCTTGAACCACAACTACCACCACAAAATACTTGACCCAAAGACAAATATAAACGTTTTTTATTATTAAAAAAAAAAGAGCTTTATCTCTTTCGTATATCAAGCCTAAGCCATCAAAAAAGAGTTGCAAATAATGTAATTTATATATTGTCTCACTTCAGACCTAATTAAGAGAACAATTTTTTATTTTTTTGAGGCTAAAGAATAAATGGAACAATGGGTACCTTACAATATCATCCTCATCCTCATCCTCATCCTCATCTTCTTGGTCGGGTGAGGTGTCAGAAGTAGAACCTAACTCTGCATCAAGAAAAGCAGCAAAGTCGTCGCTGCTTGATGAATGTACTGGTGAATCTGTGACAATACTCATCTGAAATGACATCAATGAAATAAAAGGACACCTCAGATTCATATGCATAAATTGGAAAGCGTGAACAAAAAGAACACATTATGAGAAAAAAAAAACCTCAATCTAAGCAACCAAATAGAGATGCAGGCAAAAGATAAAACAAGGATTTTTTCTAATGTTTCTTCAGTCTAACAATAATGCCTTACTTCATTGATTCATTCAGCAGTTATGAAAAAGATAGCAGAGAATTGAGCATCAAAGGGGCAACGCACACCTTCACTCAAAGCAATTCCAGGTCTCCCAAAGCTAATTTTGAAAAGGCTAGTATGAAATTGGCCACAGCAGAAAGACCCAAAAAAACCATATTGTTATCCTAGATGAAACGACCAAAATTCAAGCTAACCCAATACCACAACTTAAAAGAAAAGCTGAACAACTTACACAGTAAATACAGAATACATGCTATGGCACCAAAATACCGATTCCTAAATACTTGACCACCCTACTTCATAACCTACAATTCTTATCCACTCCACACATCAAAAAGCAGCTTTCCCACCCACAATTAACCAATTTAACCCAACAAAATAAAAAATCAGTTGCTCCAAAGTTGCAAAGTTCAAATGCAGAAGCTGATAAATCGCCAATAAAGCAAATAAACTAATGAAGCTCCAGTCCAACCGAACATGTGCCAATTGCTTCAATTATGGCAGTGTTTAAATCACCGAAAATTAAATTCGTGAAGAAAAAGTTTCGACACACACATGTAAACGTATGCACAAGAGTGTGTGTACAAAAACGTAGATACAGAAAAATAGTTGCAAATAAAGAGGAGGCGACAAATTGGGTTTTAGTTTTTTTTCTCTTTTTTTTTGGGGGGGGGTGGGGGATTGGGCGGGGGGGGCACAAATGAAATGGAGCCGAAGCTCAAAGATAGAAAAAAACTACATATCTATCAATCGGGCTACGCAACACCACAAGTGGTGGAATATTTCAGTATGATGGAGGCAGCATCCATTGAAGCAGAGGACATAGGAAACTGGTCATGATCCATTTGCAGAGCCGGTTTTGCTAAACAATCAGCAACCAAATTTATCGACGCCAGAAAGCATGGCCACTAGCCTCCTCATTACATTATGTACACAGAGAGAATAATTTGGAAATAATTTTCTCATTCATTCAATCAAATCCTGAATTACATTAATCTCTACTTATAGAAATTACAAGGGTCT
>JAULJZ010017695.1:0-15958 GCA_032270985.1 Heliamphora pulchella
GAGGATATTTTGATCATTTTAACTTTTTCGTTAACGCCGTTTCACTGTAAGGGAGGTCAGTGTAATTTGTTCAAAAGAATGTAGTTAACTGTATTTGACCAAAATCTCATGGGAGGTCAGTGTAATTTACCTTACTTTTTTTTATATTATTTTATTTAGTTTAATATTAAAAACGTATTTATTAAACGCATTTTGACGTAGTATGGGAATAAAATTTAAAAAATATATATATAGAAGTCCCCAAAATTAAGAACTAATGAACAATTGATTGAAGGGGTTGACATGATTTTTACAAGAATAGATCCAAAGGGAGTGAACCTTAATTTTAGGGTCACTTCCTTTTGAGCTATGATGCAATTTTTTTGTCTCCCTTGTTTGATGCCTCCCAAAGTGTTCATAAATCTTTACATGAAAGCCTCTACTTGATACGGCTATCATTACTAAAATAATTTTAGAAATGTTAAGTAATCATAATAGTTAGCTCTAAAAGTTCTCACAATTTAATAAGAATAGTACAAATTAAATTATTTATGACGTGAGACATATCCAAGTGAATGTAAATAATTTATATTAAATAATGGATAATTTTATGAGAAATTTTTATGGGTATATAACCACTGAAATAATTCTGTCTTCTTTAAGATTGATTTTATTTTATTTTTTAAAAATAATGCTCAAAAGTCACATTTCTTGTGTTTGAGATAGCATTTGGTAAAGAGTTTTTTTTTCATTATTTCTCATTTTTCTAATTTAAATATTACCTTTTGATTATTTGTAACGAGAAAAATCTAAAAAATATAAAAAAATCTAAAAAAATATATCCGTTGAGGTTAAATTTGAAAAACTTTAATTGGACAAGAAAAAAATTAAGTTTACCTTTAAGTGGTTTTCTAGTCTTATATGAATCATTTTTTTCTGATTTTGCTGCCAAAAGTTTTTACTTTTTCAATTTGTTATGAGGGGAGATTTTTGAAAGATATACCGGTTTTGCTAACAATATATTGAAGAATAAAATTCAATAAAAATAAAAGCATCATAAAATAATCTATTCCAAACGAAAGCATTGACATTTTAAAATCAGTTTCTGATCAATATTTTTTGTTTATTTAATTTAAAACCAAAAAAATAAAATAAAATAAAAATACAAGTCAAAGTTGAGCTTCCATGCACATAAATGCATATAAAAAAACCCATTCCATCAACCCTACTCTGCACCAACTTTTCCTCACCAAGAACTCATCAACATCATCTCAAAATTCTCTCTCTCTCTCTCTCTCTCTCATGAAGCTCACCAAAATGGCCACCTTCTTCCCACTAGCTTTATTACTATTCCTCCACCACCCCACTCCGGCGACGCCTCAAACTTGGTCTTTCTCCTCCACCTCCGGCCGCCAAGGCGAATGGCGGCTCTTGCATGCCAGCATCGGCGTCTCCGCCATGCACATGCAGCTCCTCCGTAACAACAAGGTCGTCATCTTCGATCGCACCGACTTCGGCCCTTCCAACATCTCCCTCTCCGGCGGCCTCTGCCGCCACGACCCCGCCGATACCGTCCTCCAAAACGACTGCACCGCCCACTCCGTACTTTACGACGTCGGAAAAAACACTTTCCGGCCGCTCATGGTCCAGACTGACACCTGGTGCTCCTCCGGCTCCGTCCTCCCCGACGGAACCCTAGTCCAAACCGGTGGGTACAACGACGGCGATCGCGTCGTGCGAACCCTAGAACCGTGCAGTGATAATTCCTGTGATTGGGTTGAGCATCCCGGTTATCTATCGACGCGTAGATGGTACGCGACCAATCAGATACTTCCAGATGGCCGGATTTTCATTGTCGGCGGAAGGAGACGGTTTGATTACGAGTTCTACCCTAGAAGCGCTGGAGGTTCCTCCACTTCTTCACACACTTTCTGGCTTAATTTTCTCAGAGAGACAAGAGATGATGAGGAGAACAATTTGTATCCGTTTGTGCACCTATTGCCGGATGGAAACTTGTTTATTTTTGCCAACACAAGAGCTATCTCTCTAGATTATAAACAAAACCGTGTGGTTAAAGAGTTTCCATCGATTCCCGGTGGAGATCCTCGGAACTACCCTAGCTCAGGATCATCCGTGATGCTCCCGATTGATGAAAATCATCCCAATGAGGCAGAGGTCATGATCTGCGGCGGCGCACCGCCCGGCGCGTACTCGAAGGCCACCCACGGGAGCTTCGTGCGAGCGAGTTCGACGTGCGGGCGATTGAAGGTCACCGATAAAAACCCTAGCTGGGCCATGGAGAACATGCCAATGGCCCGGGTGATGGGTGACATGGTGATTCTTGCCACCGGCGACTTGATCATCATCAACGGCGCCGGGGCTGGGACTGCCGGGTGGGAAAACGGACGAAAGCCGGTCACCAGACCGGTGATTTACCGGCCACACGGGACGGAGGGCAGCCGGTTCAGCGTCATGACGCCATCGACAAGGCCAAGATTGTATCATTCCACGGCGGTGTTGCTCGCCGACGGGCGAGTTCTAGTCGGAGGAAGCAACCCGCACGTGTTCTACAACTTCACCGGGGTACAATACCCAACGGACCTCAGCTTGGAGGCCTTTTCGCCGCCTTACTTAGCGGCAGAGAACCAACAATTACGTCCCAGAATCGAGAATGCTGCCAATGAGGTTTTGGGATACAAGAAATCATTTTCAGTCACCTTCGCCGTCTCGAGGTTTCTACGGCTGAGTTCGGTGTCGGTGAGGATCGTTGCGCCGTCGTTTGCTACGCATTCGCAGGGGATGAATCAGAGAATGGTGGTGTTGAAGACGATGGAGCTCCGCCAGGCAGCTGCGGACACTTATAGGGTGACGGCGGTTGGGCCGTCGTCGCGTGAGGTTGCGCCACCAGGGTGGTATCTGCTGTTTGTTGTGCATGCTGGTGTTCCGAGTTCTGGGATGTGGGTGAAGATTCAGTGATGGGATTGCGTGTCGCTACCATGAAATGTATTATGCAAGATATTTCGATTGGAAACAAAATAATAATAAGAAAATGGGTTCGGATTGTTGCAGCAGCATGAGTACCAGTAATAATTCCATGCCGCATGACATGCCGTGGAATCCAAGCCACTCCATATTCTTTGGAGCCACACAACCACGCAGATTAACTCTTTAATATAGGAAAAATAACGAAAAAATTATTGGAAACTTCTAGAGTATATGTACTAAAAATTATGATGCGGTTCAAACAACCAAAAAAGAATAGAGGGCTTAAAAATAATTGAGGGAGTAGTAAATGGACAAAATCAAGTTAAAGGTTAAAGTCAATGGTCAACAAATTTAATGTGAAAGTCAACAGTCAAAGCAATGGTGTCCTAATTATATTTCGAGATTCAAAAGCAATAATGTCCTAATTACATCTCAAGATTCGAAGATTTGAAAACCCGACACCATGAGATCCACCGGTGAGAATTTGTGTATATGGCTCAAAGTGCGATAAATTTAAAAAAAATGAATTTGGACATGAGTTTGGAACCAATGGAAAATAGTCTTTTGGTGTTTCAGTTTAAACATAAGAATAACTTCATTTAAAGTTAAGATGAATGAGTTATGTTCGTTTGAAAAAAAAATCTTGCCAACAAGAAAAAAAATGGCTCGATGGACCGAACGATCGGTCAATCAATTCATCTAGAACAAGTTGTAACTTCTCCCACTTTGAAACGAGACACCAAAGCCATTAGTAGGCCGGCTTGATGGACCGATCAATCGGTCTATCAATCCGTCGAAAACCAATTAACATTGTTTTTCTTCATTTTTAAATATTTTTTTTTATCGGTAAAGAGAAAATGTATATCCACCACCCAAACAAGA
Source organism: Heliamphora pulchella (assembly GCA_032270985.1). Lineage (NCBI taxonomy): Eukaryota > Viridiplantae > Streptophyta > Magnoliopsida > Ericales > Sarraceniaceae > Heliamphora > Heliamphora pulchella. Next base: position 3,847 of record JAULJZ010017695.1, read on the forward strand.
ACAACTTTAGACTTAAACTCCAAGGGAGTAAGGACAAAGTCTAAGCGAAATACTATTGACAGAAAATCAACTCAAAAGAGAGAACAAAAGAAAAAAAAAGAAACAATTAGCAGCCTAACACCAACACAAAAAAAACACCAACGCCTAAAACCAAACAAACAAAAGCACAACACCTACACCAAATAGCATCACCACTGAAATACATCAAAAACAAAACTCCGACTTCAAAAAGCAGCACCCAAAACCAGTATCAACAATTACATAATATGACGACTCCTACAAACACACAACCAAGGAGAAGCCCAAAACTCAACAAAACTATCACAACCGAACTATGTCAAATCAGCTATTTCATCAAACACAGCAAAACTCTTTATTTCCAACATCCTTACATTCCACGATAATATCTTCATTTTTTTGGTTCTTGTATTTAATGTTTCAAATCCATACAAATACAAAATGTAAAAGTTAAAAGAGAGAATATACAAGATCAAATAGTGAAAATATACATAATAATAAACGTTTCATGTCTGTTAAGACAAGAGAGTATCCAAATATGACATATAAAATAGTTAAGCTACTTGATTCCCTTAAACATGGTGAAACTAAACAAAACTATGCATACTGGAATAAGAACACTGGAAAGCAATATTTAAGATATCGGTAGTCCAAAAAATCTACAATCACTTCAAGGACCTTTATGGTCGCAGATACATCAATGTTGAAGTTTGCAGTCGCAGCATCAAAGGTTGTGGCCGCAAGGTGAAAACAATAATGTTCACTTAAATTCTAGCTACAATGGTTTGTGTGCAAGCATGCTACATGTTCAGTAGCATTTTTGAGATTTTTGAGAAATTGTCTTTGGTGGAAAGAAAATCAAAACTACGTCTTAATTAGCATGATTTCTAAAAAAACAAAGTATAATTCAATCATACTATCATGATAAAAGAAATAAAATGATAAATAAAAAACAATTTAATCACGATCTTCCAACGATGGAGAGAGAAGTGGGAAAACAAATGCCAAGATGGCTCAAGGATACATTAAGAACGATCCCGGCTGGTCCTCAATCTATGGTGCCAACTCAACGATCACCTCTAGTCCCACCATCGATCACAAGAACTCGAACTCTCCTCCAAGTGATATCCTAGATATGTGGAATAGGGTTAGAAAGGTATGCCAGATTGGTAGAATGTTGGGTGAATTAGAACATCGGTAGAGTTTTGGCGTCTCTCATGTGCTAATACGTGGTAAGATTGGAATATTTCACTATCAGAAGATGAAGTTTGCAGTCCCAAGGTTTTGATGTTGTGACCGAGGGCAAAGAGGGGAATGTAGAAACATAGTTAGCAGATTTGTCTTTGAAAGTTGTGGACCCAAGGTTGGATATTGCAGTGTCATGGTTTAATTGCAACATTGAGAAAAGGAAATTTTTAATATTGGGGTCACAAAGAACTGAAGGTTGCGGCCCCAATGTTTTTGGTAGGTTTTTCTCAAAGATCGTTTCCAGGGTTTTTCTCAAGGTGTTTTAGGAATTTTGAGCCGAGTTCTCCCCTTTGTGATGTATTGATTTTTTTTTTTAGTGTAATCATCATTTATCATCGTCACAATTACCCAAACAAGCCTAAGATATGGCTTGATCAAATCGGGACATTTATATTTACTAATAACATACAAGAAATTTGATGTATAGATGATACTATATTATATTTAATTAATTTTTATTCCTAAACTAAAATTCGTTAAAACATGACTAAAAAATGCTTAGATTTTATAATTACTTTTTTTTAATTTATATTAAAATCCAGGGTAAATGATACTAATCTCATTTAAGGTTTTTAATAAATATAAAGACTTCCTTTTACATTTCGAAAATAACACTAACCTCCCTTGTTAGTGTTGTCACACTAGCATTGTTAACAAATATATAGTAATATTAACTTATTACCCTTACTTTTAAATATTCATTTTTTAGTGTGGCAGTGGTAGCCTATCAGTAAAATTCAAAGAGAATAGGAAGGGCGATTGAGAGATTGGAAATTATTAGAAATTTATTTTTAATATCATTATTTTTATTTGGATAAGAGTAATATAGGAAATATTACAAATTAAAGTGATGATGTCAACATTTTCCGTTAGTGACATTAATGCCATTAATATAGTGCAAAAATTTGATACTAATAATTAAAACACAATGGATGTATCTGCTATTCTTAAATCTACAAGAGAAGTTTTTATATTTATTAATGACCTCACGGGAGATTATTATAAATTACCCTACAATTTATAAGAGCACAATACTAAGCCTATGTTTAGATTAATTTTTTGGGGGTTTTTTGGCTCAAAATTATTAAAAAAAATCTACTTATTTAGACTCAGCTAATTTTTTCTATATACTTTTATATTTATTTTCTTACAAAAAAATCAAAAAACTAAAGAACCTAAAAAAAAAAAAACTAATCTAAACATAAGCTGAAAGTGCATCAAAATTCTCAAATCCGACTCTAATAATAACAATAGTCCCTCAACTTTTTCACGTGTGTCAACATGGTTAGCATTTTCTTAATTGTAGTACATTTGAATGCATTGTTTTTTTTTTTTCTGTCTTGTAAGGAAAATTAGAAAAGGTCAATCAATTTATCTTAGGGTAAATTAATCTAGCATTTTGTTTAGTACATTTGTTTAGGGATCAATAAGTAGTAACCGCTTGCTGACTATTTAGTTGTCAAGAGATCTTATAACCAAAGATGCAAAAAGTGTTGAGGAAACCCTTTGACAACGAATAAAAAGGACAAGTTAAGGCCACTTTGAAAGAAAAGTCCTCTTTCTAGAAAAAATTTTGCGCAATCACTCCATCTTTGAAAAATTATATTAAATTCATTCAAAGGCCAAATTGAGCAAACACTAATTTTTATTTTTGAAAATCTCTTTATATCTACTTTCACATGAGATCAGTACGAAAAAGTGCCAATCAAATTCTGTAAAGTATATTTTGTTAAATTTCGATTATGTGTGTATTAATATGTTTTAGGAGTATTTCAGTGTTAGCATCATAAAAAGCGATATGGTGAAAAAACGAGTTCAAACGGATCAAAAGCTGTCAAATGTCAATAATTTTAACGTAGAAACCAAATGATCAAAACAGCGTTGTTCCGATTACATCTCAGAACCCAAAGAACCAACACTATGAGATTTAAGAATGATAATAGCTCAAAGTTCAAGGAATTTGGTAAAAAGGTTCAACGGTGAAAAAAATAATATTTCAAAAAAAGTTCGGCAAAAAATATGCGAAAAATATGTGAAGAAAACTGATATATACTCACTATATTGGTCATAAATTTTTGTACAAAAAGAATTTTTACATGAGACTAGAGCCATTGGAAAGTAGACTTTCAGAGCTTCAATGTAGTCAAAGAATGACCCTATTCGGAATTCGAATGAAGGGGTTATACTCATTTAAAATCAGAACAACAAAGTAGTCGTGAGTTTGCGAAATTCCGTCCGAGCGAAAATACAGGCATCCGGATGGATTTTGACCAAAATGATTTGTGTCCGGACAGACTCCAAGGGCGTCCGGACGAAAAAGCTAATGTTGCAAAAGCATCTGAACAAAACGGGAGCTGTCCGAACGAAACAGGGCAGTCACGATTTGAATAGAACTCTGTAACAAGGGGCGTAAATTGGCACTATATATACAAGGGTAGAGAGATTCATTCCAACACTTCTAAATCTTCAAAAATCAAATTGAAGACTCATAAAGAGGCAACTCTAGAGGCTCGAAAAGTGACGAAAATTCGAAGACAAAGATCTGAGATTCAAGTCCTCTTCGATTCTTTATAGATTCGAGTGCAACCTGAGCTGCTAATCTTCTTCTTCCTAAGAGATGATGAACCCCTAATTGGTATTTTAGGATTAATTTAGATTTCTATTTCTTTTCTATTAGGATTCAGTTCGTTGTATGATTTTGATATGTTGACATTTGATCAGCAAGTTTTTAACTTAATTATTTAGTTTTCGTTTTTATTTTATATGATTGTAATAACGAGATCATACAACTGTTATATGTTCTTATTCTTATCCAAATATGAGATATCTTATACTCAGATAGGACGGGTTGTGCCGAGATTACTCGGACGATGCGTGCCACGTCTAAGGTAGAATATGTCGGGTTTGGATTCAACATTATCCTCTTATTAATCCGTATCAGTCTTATAATCGTGACAGGATTGAATTGAATCAATTGAATAAAATAGAATCTCAATGAAATTAAAATACTGACTATGATGGATTCAAATCTTTAGAAAAAAAAAATTCATCTAAATCAAATCTTTTATTTTCAGTTTAATTTAATTTTAGATTTTTTTGATTAAAATAAATAAATCTTTTTATAAAAGAAAATAGGATAATATTTTAAGTTGTAAAATTGTAATTTCGTTCCATAATCCATGAGGAACGATGTCTGAGCTTAACCACTATTTTATCAAACAGTACTTAATTTTAGAATTTTAAATATTTATTTTGGTACGATATGACAATGGACCAATTTTTGGAGCCGTTGTCAGGGATTATTTGCACGATTATAATTTTTATAGTTAGAATTTTATTCGATTTCTCTTTCTTCCTTTCTACTGTAATAGGTTAATTTTTTTTCTCTTTCAGGTTTTTAAAGACGGACAAAACATACAAGAGTCGGGCGTATAGACGTGCAGACAAACGGTTCATCTCTACCCGAGCATTATAATTTCTATTTTTGTTTTGTTTTGTTTAAAATTGGAGAAAACTAGAATTAGGAGGTTGTAGCCCACGAACAGTAATTTTTCATTTTTTGTTTTTTTTCATGCTTGGTCGTCGATCATTGCACACACAGTTAGCATTGTTTGGTCTCGAGATCGAACGAACCTTTACACTATGAAATAAAGTCCAATATAATTCAAATATTATCATCTTTTTTGTGGACTTAGTAATAGTCCAATATAATTCAAATATTATCATCTTTTTTGTGGACTTAGTAATGAGGACCTATATAAAAAACATCGACGAATTTTTTGAAATATGCTTAACGTTTAAAATAAACAATTATTCAGATGAAACCCTAAAAATGAAATGGTTCCCTTTCTCCCTAAAAACAAAGCCAAACATTAAATTAACTCTTTAGAAGAGAATATAATCACATCTTGGGATAAATTGCAACAAGAATTCCTCAAAAAAAAATTTCCAATAGGTAAGATCAACCAAATCAGACGCGCCCTTACCAATTTCACCCAACTTGACGGCCAAACCTTCCATTAGACCTGGGAATGACTTAAGGACATCATTAGAGCATATCCCCATCATTAAGTACCTAAGTGGCAGATAATCCAATATTTTTATGACAGGTTGACACATCAGCACCGTCAATTTGTCGATGCCTCTTGCGGTGGTACTTATATGCTGAAAAACGATACCGAGGCCTAGACTATTTTTGAGAATTTGAGTGAAAACACACAACAGCACACCTCGGCATCCCGTACTGACAGATCCATTGCCTCATTCTCTCAGAAAACTCAAAGCATTTACGAAGTCACTCAACATCATGATCTATTCAATCAAGTGGTGATACTGACCCAAAAATTAGACCAACTCTTATCTGGTGGTCTCAATTCGGTACCTTCTGCCCTATCTCCTGCCTTTCAGAATGCATGTGCATTGTATCCCAACCCAGCTAACTTTGCCCCCAATTGCCCAGCCACTGCACAAGTCAATACGGCACAAGATTTTTCTCGATCGGGTAATGACCCATTCCCAAACACTTACAACCCGGGATGAAAAAATCATCCCAATTTTTCCTAGCAGCAACAACCCACTCCGGGTAATCTGTCGGCCCCACCCCTTAGGCCCACATATCCTAACGCTTTGAATCCTCAGGCCTATCAACCACCCATCCCACAATAAGCTCCTCTAGCCCCTCCTTAGAACTCAACTTTTGAGGAGCAGGTTTTACAAGCCTTGCAAGGACTAGAGGCGAACACTCACCTTCTTCACTCACACTCTCAATCCATTGCCAAACTAGAGACCCAGGTCGAGAAGCTAGCCACTACCCTCAACCGCCAAGAGGAGTCCAAATTACCAAGTTAGCTGGTGAGTAATCCTAAGGGTCAATCTGTAGCCAAGAATCGACAAGCTGTGAGTACCCACCATGAGCAAGTGAATACATTTTTTACCCTCAGGAATGGAAGAAAAATTGAGACTCATCTCGAAAACCTTGTAGCACACTCAACTTCTAAAGACCGAGAGCCGTCTGATGAGTCCAACACCTACCCACTTGTCTCACCTCTGTTGCACTTGTCCCATCTCTAACTTCTCTTTTGACCCTGTTAGTAGCCCCTCTAGGACTTAGAGTACCCTTCTCTTCTCGTCTTAACTCGCCTTTCCTTTTTTCAAAGAAGGGAGCAACCATAAAAAGTATTATAAAGATATTTAAGCAAGTCAAAACTAACCTCCCTCTTCTGGATGCCATAAAGCAAGTCCCATCCTACGGTCAAGTTTCTTAAGGACCTTTGCACCCAAAAGTGCAAGGATAGAATACATATTCCTAAGAAAGTTCGTTTTACTGAGCAAGTGAACTTCATTCTCACGCACAATACTCCCCCTAAGCTCAAAGATCCTGGTGCTCCTACTATCTTGTGCGTCATTCTTAACCATTCAATCGATAGAGCACTCCTTAATTTAGGAGCCAGTGTCAATATTCTTTCATATTCAGTTTATGAGGAACTTGGTTTAGGAAATCTAAAACCCACACCAATCACTCTCTAGCTGGTCGATAGATCTATCAAGGTGCCACGAGGCATAATAGAGGACGTCCTTGTCCAAGTGGATAGGTTCTTGTTCTCAGTTGACTTTCTCCTCCTTGATATGGAGCTGGTACATAAGCTAAAAAGGAAAATTTCTCTCATCTTAGGTCGACCCTTTTTGGCTAAAACCAATGCCTGGATTAATTGTAAGACTGAGGTAATTGATGTATCCTTTGGAAACATGCATATGAAGTTGAATATTTTTAACAACTACCACCGCCCCCAAACGAGGAAAATTGCTTTTCAATCGACATGATTAAGGTCCTTACTACTGAGGCACCTCTCCATAACCCACTACAAGAACCTGTAGGAGCCAATGAGTTGTATAAACTAACACCTCACAAAGACATTCCTCCTTGGATTGCTAGAGGCAAGCCATCGCCCCCTCTGTCTTATGCATCACCTCTTCTCACTTGTGGTCCACCACTGAGCACTACATGGCAGACACTATCGACTACTTTTCAATTCACACTTGTAGGACTAGTTGCTACTCTTCCGGCTACAGAAAAAGGTTGAACTTCTAACGTGTCATCATGTCTGGCTAAAGATGTTAAACTTAGCCATTTTATGAAGGAACTCAGATTTTCATTACTTTCTTTAAGTGTTAAAAATAAAAATATATATATTTGTATTCATTATCATGTGAATATTAGTCCTTATATACTTAACTACTTCAATATCTTTTGTAGATATTTAGCACTAATATTTTTCAGGATAAGTACTTTTTTTAAACTTTTCAGGTTAGGTGAAATCTTATAGCCTTTTATTTTTGCATCCTATGTCTATTTTTCATTCAATGAGGACATTGGATAGTTCAAGTTGGGGGTAGGCGTTTCATTTTATCAGTTTAGTTTCTGTTTTTAAAAAAATTATGTTTTCGAGAAATTTAGTTTGAAATTATGAATCTTGTACCCCGAATAAATTAAGGCGTGTGATTTTTAAGTTACTAAAATTTTTATGAAAATTAAACTACGGACTTGTACATCAATTTTTATGCATTGCACATCCAGTTGCTTAATTAGTTTTCAAACTAATGAATGTTGATAGTGAGAATAATTGAAAAAATAAAAAGGTATATACTTAACCCTTAGTGAGCTTTTGAGACTCTCATTCTTTTTTGAGAAATTTTTCTACATTTACTCGCATGATATTTTGTATTCTGCGTGCATGTTTCATTGAGTAATCTCGTTATTTATTCATTTTGGCTAAAAGTTGAGAACATCATTATAAAGCTCATTTAAAATTCTCTTTGAATATGGACCATGTAAAAGACTATGTCAAACTTGGAAAAGAATTTTAGGTCATATTTCTATATTTGAGCCTGTTCGTATTTTTGTTATTCAATTGACTCTAGTCTTCCATTTTGAGCTTTTTACATGTAAGTTTTTTTTCTTATTCTCTTACTGTATCTGAAAATGTCATATAAACAGGTTAGTGACTATGTGGATAAAATAAAGTTTACAATAAAAAATGGTGAAAAAAATTTTGAAAAAGAAAAAAAAAGAAAAGAAAAGAACTATATAAAAAAATGAAAAAACAAAGAAAATGTGCAATTGAGTGATACAAAAAAAAAACAATGATTGAGTAAATGGCAAAAATAAAATTATGTGAGGTACAAAATCAAAAGTTAGTTTTGAGAATTGTGAATGTGAGTAATAAATGAAGAAAATGAGAATTAAGAGATGTTTATCAAATGGTATGTTCCAGGACATTATATACATTCAACCCTAATCGTGATACACACTTTTCCTACCTAATGCTACAACCGAAAATAAAGACATATTCGATCCTAGGAATGACATAGTCTGATGTGTGAAAATAATTAATTAAAAATGACGGATGAAGCATGCATCGTATATTATCAATAATTGGCATTCTAATCACGAGATTAAAAGTTATTATTTGAATTCAACGTCTTTTCGCAACAAAAGTATACGAAATATATTTGATTTACTTGATATAACTTCTGCCGCATACCACAAGTGCACCTATATATAAATCTATTTTTTAGTGTTTAACTGTGAGTGATATCAAGTGGGAATTGAAATCGAGACATATTTTTTATAAAAATTTAAATTTTAAATGTTCAAAAGCATGATACCAAAGCACGTACCTGAGTCTTCACAAACACTGAGTCCAGGTATGTGGAAAGTTGTTTATAAATATGGTAGTAACTAAAAAATTATGTAAATTAATTGTCAGGGGTAGAAAATTTCCAATTTTAAATACAATTTTTCAAATTGCACATGGTTGATATTTGTAAGTATTATCTCTAAAAACCCTCACGAGACTATAACTCGTTTACTAGGGGGTTATAATAAACCATAAACTTATAATAAACTATAAACACATCATAAACTAATAAACTTATAAAGTTATAAATATATAATAAACTATCAACTTATAATAATATAATAAACTAATAAATAAACTTATAATAAACTATAAAGTATAAATTTAATAATTTAAAGTCTTATAAAACTCAAAAAATTTAAAAAATAAAATAATAAAATAATAAAAAATAAAAAGCCTAAACCTGGCCTGGCCCGGCCCAAGGCCCAAGCCTGAGGCCTAAGCCCGAGTGCCTCTATGCTTGGACCTAGGCCTATCCCTCCCAAAAAAAATCCAGCCCGGCCCGACCTGAATTTTGGCGGGAGTACGCTGGGCTTAGCCCACCTAAGCCACGACTGGGCCGGGTTATTTTTACACCCTTACCGGCTACTATGGCCTTCTCTCTCCCCCATTTTGTCTTCTCTTTCCTTCCTTTTCTCTCTCTCTCTCTCTCTCTCTCTCTCTCTCTCTCTCTCTCTCAAGACCCACCATGAAAGACAAGAATGAAGCTCTCTCTCTCTCTCTAAATTTTGAAGGCTCTAAGAGTAGAATTGATCAACGACCAAAAAAGAAAATATACTCTATGTGTCAAGAGCTTCGATTACTACCGAACGAAATTCAAATTTGGCGTGTTTAGCGTTCCCGCAGGTGCTCGGATTTACAATTTTCGACTTATCGAGGTAGAATTCGAATCCCTCTTTGAATATAATCAAAGAGGGATTATATTTAGGTTTAGGCTGTTTTATGTTAAGAGTCGTGAAGTGCTCCAGGCCTAAATCGCAAGGGAAAGTCAATGTTGCACATAAAATAATCAAGGATACAACAAGAATAAGAAACATGAAAGCAGCCATATTCTTAATCTTCCATAATCCTCTTTGTCCATTATTGAATTAGAATGAAAGAAATCAAAAAAAAAATGTAAAAGAGACCTCTACGGTGAACGCATGAGCCATACTAATCAAATATACAGGAAGATTATGCAATCGGAAAAGAATGCAGGGAAAAAAAAAGTGGACGGCTGAAAGTAATCAAGCCTCAATTATAAATAAAAGCATCAAACTACTCATATGAGTGACTGTATACTTATAACTAGACGTGGCAAATGCTACATTATGAGTTATTGCATTCTTCTCACTAGACGTGGAACATGCTACATTTGTGCTCCTCGCCAATATCTTTCCTCTCTTCCAACTCACTTCCAAGCAATTATCTAGTCCCAGTGATGGAAGAACCAAACTGGGTTTTTCCAACCAAGAAAAAAGCATGCAAGGTTTGATTTAAATGAGAGAGGAACCAGGCTTACTGGAGTAGTACACCTTCTTCACTTTACATCCATTTGAACAGTAAAAAGGCACCACGAATAGATATAACATGAAATTGTTTTGCAAATATTAGCAAAGAGCTCATTCATCAAGCCTATTTTCACATGCTATAAATTTTATTGTCTTGCCTGGTTATTGCACGAGATCTCTATAGGAGGCTTATACTTTTGCCAAGGCTTCAATCCAGACCGAAAGGAACCATCTCCTCCAATGGCTGGATGCTGTAACTGCCCTCCAGGCAGTCCAGGAGCAAAAGTTCCATCAGAGTTCATATTATCCAATGGTTTGTCGAGAACCATCTTTTCATGGACATAGTTAATAACCTGCAAAACAATTCAAACGAGCTCATTTACACTTGAATGTTTTCTCTGCTGGCTTATTAATAGGAGAAGAATTTAGGCCTAAAAGATAACACAACAAATTGTACCCCACATAATAGAAGTATTTGACAATATAGGAAGTGGGTGAGTGACCTAACACAACTGGATTCCAAAATTAGAAGCCTAAATAGAGAGAAAATTCAAATATAATAGAAGTATTTGACAATATAGGTAGTGGGTGAGTGACCTAACACAACTGGATTCCAAAATTAGAAGCCTAAATAGAGAGAAAAATCAAATTATTTGAAACAGGGACGTCAGTAGGGAAACAAGCCAATATAAGCTGGCAGACCATATTGAACCAATAACAAACATCTATTGTATCTTTTTCTATAGTTGTCTTCCAAATGGACAAAGCAAGAACTACCAGAAGAAAACAGCCAGAATCTTACTTTATGTATTCTCAATATACGAGGCGCACTCAGTTTCCCTTGCGTGAGAATCTGAACAGCAGAACCCTCACATGGATGTAAGTAAAAGCCGCATCTGCAGCAGATGATGAGCATACTAACACTAGTCAGTGCGAAAAGAGAGTAAAAAAATGCTTCTAGCATAATGCTGAGAATAACTTTATTATGAATTTATAATTCTCTCTACTCAAGGAAATCTATATTTGTTCAGAGAACCATGAAAACAGGGCAGATAATGATTGGAAAGCAACAAGGATCAAAGCAACAACAACAAAGGAGGAATGAAAATCAAAGAGGTCCTTTAACCATGTAGGACATGTAAATAAATAGTGGGTTCTTTTGAAATAATTAATTAATTCAACAAATATCTTTTCTCCTTTTGATCTTTTTTTTTCTCCTCTTGAAATTTTTTTTCTCCTTTTGTTCTTTTTTTCCATTTGGGGTTTTTTTTTCTGTTTGTTGTTTTTTCCTTGGGGGGGCTTCCCTATCAGGGAACAACTAATAACTTTATGACCCAAGAAAAGCTATGAGAAAGCCATTCTTGAAGGCAAGAGGTTTTCATAAATATGTATGAACTGAGTGGCAAGAGAGGCTCTTTCAATCAATTCCGTGGCAAGAAGCACCAGTGGCGACTTCAGGAATTTATATTGATGGGGTCATTTAAAAACTTAAATTTATTTATTTCATAAAATAATAATTTTTACACTAATTAATAATTAATTATCTATTATCAGCAAATTAAAAATTAAATTACACGTATCAATTAATAAGTTGAATACACTTTTGAAATAATCATGTTGTTCTTTTGATAAAAAAATATAAATACATGAACTTTTACA
>JAULJZ010017705.1:0-15957 GCA_032270985.1 Heliamphora pulchella
AAATATACATTATACATGTATATACAGATCCATCCATCAACATGGAGATCAACAAAATATTTTCAAAATGTTTTTTCCCGTTTTCAACAAAACGTTTCCAAAACCTGAGACTTAACCCCGAAGGCGAGCTCCAAACCTCCAAAACATGAAAATGTTGAGATTTTTCACAAAACCACACTTTTCTACCATTTTCAAGAAAACCCTTTGAAAACCATAAAACCACATGTCATATGCTGTACTAAACAAAGAAAAGCGAAATCATTCTTTTTACCCGAAAAACCAAGGTTTAAACATAGTATGAAATTTCATGCATTTTCTACCGGTGAAAAAGCATACAATTACACATAACACCCTAATACAGCAGTAGGCTCCAGAATCCTACCTCGGTGAGTCAAAACTCGAAGCCTCGAAGACCAAACCTCAACGAAACTGAATTTTGTCTGAATATATACGAAGCCCCCGGCACCAACATCGACGATCCACAGTCGTATTGCTAAAAATCGAGCCCCGGGCCCTCAAAAACCTAGAGAGAAGGCAGAGAGAACCGAAACTTAGCTTGGAAGAAAGCTCCCTCAAAATATCTCAGCCTTAGATATTTATAGAAAAACACTAGAATTCTCAGTTCAGTCAATTGGACCCCTAGTTCAGTTGACTGAACAGCCTACTAGAAACCTCAAAAATGCCCACTGCCACGGTTCAGCCGACCTAACCCCCATGTCCAGTCGATCGAACTCCAAATTTTTGGTTCAGTCGACTGGTCCAAGCTCTCCAATCGATCGAACTGCTGGGCAGTGCGTTTTTCCCCGTAAAAACTGGTTTTTTAGCCCAAACGCTAGCCAAACAAGCCTTGGCAGAACCCAAACACGCGCCAAGGGTGTATTTAAAACATTCCAGAGGTTCTGAGATAATTCGAACACTTAATCATTCCAAAATGAATCAGGTCGGGGTCTCACAGGGTGTGTTGACATCCGTGATTTTCAAAAGGAGATTTGAAAACGAGATGTTGGTGAATTTTGTGAAAATCATACTTTTTGGAGGTTTGGAGTTAACCCTTGGGGTTGAGTCTCTGTTTTATGAAACTATATTGTTACATGCTTGTAGATCTCCATGTGGATGGATTGGATCCTTTTATACATGCGATGTAAAACTGCTTTATGGGTTTTTAAATATTTTCCATAGATGTACCGAGACAATAGGTGTGTTTGTAATGAGTTGGGCTTCCATTGCTGCTCGGTGTAAGTCCGAAAACGTGTGCAGAGTAGATACTCAGTTCTTTCGGGTTAGTCCCCGTAAATTGAGGGTGGGTGCTCAGCTCCCTTAGGCTCAGGTCCCGTAAATTGAGTGGTTGGGTGCTTAGTACCCTTGGGCTCTGGTCCCGTAAATTATGTGGTTACATTGTTGTGACTCCGTATAGAGTTTGTCATTACCAAGTGGGCCTTCAGTGGTAACTAGGGTAATGGGCAAGAGTCTATAGTTATTACTTATGTCTATGTGGCAGAGTCGGTACATAGGATCTCATTTTACTATGTTCTCCTCGGCTGTGTGATCCGAGTGGAGGAAAACTATTTTACTGTTTTATTTTCCTCGATTGTGTGTTCCAAGTGGGAAAATAATGTTTTGATTCTGGTTGTGTGATCCGGGTGAACAAAATTAGGGTTTGGATTACTGTTTTACTACTTTCCCTTAACTGTAGCATGATATCTGTTAAGATTATATGCATAGTTTGAAGGATGAAAATGTAGGTTTTATGAGATTAAAACCTTTTTGAGGCCCGTGTGGCTTGATGGAAAACTTGTGGTTTTTGAGAGAAAAAAACCTTTTTTTTGGCTCGTATGCTTGAGCCTGTGTGTGTGTAACTGCATAGTCTGCTTTACAGCTTTACTATCTTTTCCTATTGGGCTTCGGCTCACGGTGTGGAATTTTGTTGTGAAAATATTTTCAGGTGACCATGTGGAGTTAACCTAGAGGCTTGTGGTGATGGTGAGCTTGTTGTAGTTTTCCTGTTTTAGACTTGTACTTATACAAGTAATGCTTGTTTCAGAAGGCTAGTTTTGTACTCCTTTTGGCGATATATTTATTCATGTACGAGAATGCATGTTTTTCAGTTTATGAGAGTTAAACTGTAGGGATTTTATCTAATGTTGTATCTTATGGTTTTCCAACTATAAAGCTTATTTTCATAAACAGTTTTGGTGGGCTTTCGCGTGACCCTAGGGTTTGGGGCGTGACACAAGCCCTTTTTTTGTGTCATAACTTTTGAACATGCATGCATTTTAAGTGGGTGTAGGCTCCATAGGTCTTACACACCCATTATAAACCTATTTTTAGCTACATAAATGTTTTTAAAAGACCAAACCCCACCCCATGCTCGGCACACCCTTTCTCAAACTCCCTCTTTGTGTTTTGCATGTTCTCTAAGTGTTGGTTGAGTGAGGTAGAGAGAGAAAGAGAAGAAAAGGCTTGAAGTTCTTAAACTTTTTGGTGTTATTGGGCATCCCTCTCCATAGATCTTCATCATCCATCATCTTCAAACCCTAAACCAAGGTAGGAACAATATTCTTATACATTTATTTTCCATATACTAAGTCCCTCTTAGCTCTTAAACACCTCTAGGTTCAAGATCCATGCTCAACACTATGAGATGTGGTTTTGAACCTATTTTCTACTTTTATTCTTTCTCTTCAAACATCTACCATTTTTTTTTTTGATCCATGCAAATGGTATATATCTCATATATAAGTCATATATATGAGGGATATAGCCATGCATGCAAGGGCCTTGGGACTAGGAGCTCAAAAAGCACCATTTCTCTTCATACTCAAATCTGTCCAGAGTGGGTTTTTATCTAAAATCTAATTTTTGTTATTTTTTTGAGTGATCTAAACTCATCAAAAGTTTTTAAAAATTTTACTGTAGTTTCATCTATATATTATTTGCATGCACGAATTTTATTGAGGTTCAAATTCTTTCCCTTATTTTTCTAAAAATAAAGAAGTAAATTAAAATGGATGTCTAGATAAACCACTTTGAATCCACGCATTTATTATAGAAACAAGCTTTCGGTGTATTTTTATGTGGTTGGATAAATAAACGTCTTATTTTTCTAACCCCACTTGAATCAACCCGTTTGCATATGTGTAGAGAAAATGGCAACGATTCTCTCAAAGTGTGTCGAATCTGGACACTGTTTGGTAGGATATTCATGACAAATTCAAGAAAAATGACAAAAATTCAAGGTAAAGTTCCAGAGCTTCTTAACTCATAGATTTAACTCTCTAAAAATATTAAAAATGAAATTTTAAGTCTAAGTCCTCAATCCTATTTTTGAAGTCACTAAGTATTCACCCCACTGTTCTGAAAATTTTTCTCTCCACTGTCACTGAAACTTGTTTAGTTAAAACCGAGGCCTTAGAGGCAAAATTTGAAACAGTGTCAAACATAAAAAGTGTTCAGAACATCCAAGATAAGGTGCCTACAACATCTCAGGTTTTAATTTCGAGTCTAAGTATTTTAAAAATCCTAAAATCAGTAGCTAAAACCTAAAAACCCTGACTGTGGTTAAAAGTGATCAAGTGTTAATGCTATTATTTTGGGTTCCCTATGTTGTTTTATGCATGATTAAATAATTAAAATGTGTGATATTGTCTTGACATACTTATACAATTTTAGTGGTTAAATTACTTACATGCAATTTGGTTAAATCATTGATCCATGCACATTATGTTCTAGCCTAAGTATTTTAAGGTGATTTTAGCTTAATTATGGTACTTTTTTTTACATGCTAATTAATCGTATTCATGCATGAATCCCTATGTAATTTGAAAAATCATAACTTCATGCATATTATGCCGCATCATCATCGGGATGGGTTTTTACGGGGTTCACCGCTTTATTTTAAGAAAAGAATGAAATTGAACCTTAGGGTTGGTACTGTGGTTGATGGAATTGAAATTCATAGAAATTTAGATATTTTGAAATATTGTGATATTGGCTATATGCTCTGATTGTTTGGGAGGTTTTTGCCCCAAGTGCTAAATGCACATTATTGTGATATTTATATTTTGGTGAAGGTGGTTCGGGTGGCATAATAATCAAAGTTAGATTTCGTGATCCCACGTTGGACCATGACCTAAGATCCGAGGACCAGACCGTCGCTAACATCTTGCCGTCAGTGATGACCCGGCTGGACTCTTAGTCCGCTACGTAGTCATCCCACGGCTGAAGGAACGCTCTCTGTTGGTCGGTAGATTTGATCAGCGTGATAGGGATCATGGGGCTTAAGATGGTTCACCCCGGTTGGGAGAACCTAGAATAACTTAAGCTTAAATTGGATTAGAAAATTTAAATTGGTTGCATCATTCTTATCATTGCTCACTGTCATACTCATCATGTCATCTTATCTGCTATGTGTTGACCTGTACTTGGAGAAATTTTTATATAATTATGTTGTTCCTTCTGGGCTTTAGCTCACGGCATTCTATGCTAGGTTTTGAGGACGTGGAGGTTCCCGCCAATTACCCGGTGCCAGAGGAGGTGGAACTGTGTCTCCCATGAGCCGAAACTCTACCAGTCTGTTGCATCTGATTATTTTTGAGCTGATCAGACTTAGTGTTGCCTTCTTTAATGTTTTCCGCTAAATACACTTTAATTTGTGTTTGTAACCTTAATTTTATGGTATTTCTACTTTTCTGCATTTATGGGTATTAATCGCTTATTACTTTTTCGCACAATTATTAGTTATTTGTCGCTCTAGATGTCTCCGAGTTTCGGGGAATCACACAAGGCTTGATCCAAACGAACGTGATTCCCTTTGGCGTAAGACGTGTCATCGGTGTGACAAGGCTAGAAAAATCTTTCACAAATCGCCGATAATAGCTTGCTAAGCCCAAATTGTTGCAGATCTTAAACACATTCTTCGATCGTTCCCAATCCATCACTGTGTCAGTCTTTGAAGAATCCATTGATACTCCACCCCTCGATACCACATGTCTAAGAAATCTTATCTCGGGTATCTAAAACTCACACTTTTCAAACTTCACACGTAAACGATGCTCTCTCAAAAGCTATAGAACACTACATAGGTGTTCTTCATGCATCTCCCTCATGGGTAAATAGATAAAAATGTCATCCACGAACACAACCACAAAATTATCCAAATACGAATGAAAGATACGATTCATCAAGCCCATGAATGTCGCAAGAGCATTCGTTAAATCAAACGGCATAACCAAAAACTCATAGTGACCATAATGTCCGAAAGGCGGTCTTCGCTATATCATTGTCCCTAATCCTCAACTAATGATATCCTGACCTCAAATCAATCTTCAAAAAGTAACTCGAACCCTTCCGCTGATCAAACAAGTCATTAATCCTCGACATAGGATACTTTTTTTTCACCGTTACTTGATTCAACTTCTGGTAGTCAATACACAATCTTAAAGACCTATCCTTCTTTTTAGCAAATATAGCTGGAGCTCCTCATGGCGATGTACTTGGACGCAGAAACCCCTTATCAAGCAACTCCTAAAGTTATACCTTGTGTTCTCATAACTCAGCCGATCCAAAGCGATAAGATGGCATCGAAATAGGAGCAGCTCTTGGAACAAGATCGATAGAAAACTCTACCTCATGACTCGATAGCAACTCAAACAGATCGTTAGGAAAGACATCTGGATAGTCACAAACCACAAGGGGAAACTCCCTTCGAACCCCAATCACCTCATTCAACATGAGAGCAGAAAAGAGGAAACCAAGGTTCCCTTGATTCCAAATAACACTGGGCATAGACACCAAACCCTCATCCCAATCGCCCACAAAACAAAAGCAATCACCCTCAGGCATACAAATCGATACCCTCCATCGATCGCAATCGATAAAGGCACGATAGGTGGTCATCCAGTCCATCCCTAGGATGATATCAAATGTGGTCATGTCTAGAATGATGAAATCAAACTTTAAACAGCAACCGGTGACCTTCAACTCACAGGATCTACAAACTCAACCCAACACCACATTCCCACCAATTCGAGTCTCTACACAACGTACTACCCAACGAATTTGTCTCCAACCCCAAAATGGATGCAAAAACATATGAAATAAAGGAATGCGATGCTTCTGTGTCAATAAGAACACTGACCCATGATTTATACACTAAGAGTGTACCTCTGATCATTGATGTAGTAGCTACAACATCAAGCACGACCGGCGCCTTAGAGGAACTGGGATCAGTAAGGGCACATACCCTGCCCTGTGGAGCTCTAGTCTATCCACCCTAGCCCTGAACTGTCGACTATTGTACTGACTGTACTGAAACACCCCCGTATGTAATCCTAGACGTCTGACCCATAGGCTGCTGATAAATCTGTCATCCCTCTGTGGGTGGAACAACTAGTGCACCTGCCATGCTCTGTATACTCCCTCCTCGAGGATAGTTCCTACGAATGTGCCTTGACTCGCCACATTCAAAATAAATTGGTGGCTCTCTCCCCTATGACTGAACGGGCCCTAAACTCTGAAATTGCCTCACGGGCACTCCAACACACGATGCCCTGGCTGTCTGCATCGATAACAAATGAGCTTTCTCTACTCCGGCCATTTCGTCGAAGCCATTGAGGGTACTTGTGTAGAAAACTCCTGCTGATATGATCCTGCAGGATGAGAACTCGAACAAGACAACCTCTGGCGCTTGTTCTTGCGCCCCTAAAATTGCGCATCTTCCCCATCCTGCTAGTTTCTACTCTCTTTAGCCTTGCATGTATCATTTAGGGTATTTTCCACCGTAATGGTTGTCTCCACCAATTCTGTAAAAATGCACATTCTAAATGCTGCCACTCGATCTCGGATCGCGGTCCTCAAACCCCTTTCGAATATCTTTCTTTGTAACTCATCTGTGCCCACAATCTCGTGTGCAAATCGTGACAAGCTGGTAAAGTCTGCCTCATACTGAACCACGCTGCCACTCTGTCTTGGATAGCGGGCCTCAAACCCCACTTAAACCGTTTTCCACAGAACTCATCAGTAGGTACGATCTCCTGTGCAAATCTGGATAGGCTAGTAAACTCAGCCTCGTACTCAAGCACTGTCATCGTCCCCTGCGTCAGAAATAGGAAGACTTCTCTGTAGCGATCCCTCAGAGTCGCTGGAAAGTATCTCCAAAAATACATTCGTGAATGCATCTCAGGTGCCTGCCACTGTAGTCTTAGCGAACTTCAACCACATGTGAGCACTCCCTCTCAGCTGGAAGGCGGCACGTATAACCCTCAGATCATCTTCCTCAATCTGAAGCGAGTTAAGGATCCTAATGACCAGCTCCAGCCACTCAGTGGCAACCGTGGGATTGGGATCCCCAAAAAAGGTAGGAGGGTCCAGACAACGAAACTCGCGCATCGTAACCGTCGCCCTTGGCTCATGTACACTCTCCCTTCCCCTAGTGGCCTTAGCCAGTTGCCGGATGGAGCCGACCATCTCACGCAACAGATCTCCCTCTGCAATAGGTCCTTTGGGTGCATTAGCATCCCCAATATCTGGGACTAGAACCTCCCTTCAGCCAGAACCACGGCCACGGCCTCAACCTCGACCTCGTCCTCCCCACGTGGACATAACTCTATACGAAAGCAACATAACAGGATAAAAATTCATATAACATGTTATCACTAACGTAAAAGACAGATAAGCATGCTAACACATAGCCACTTAATATCATGTCATCACTTCTCACATACCAAGGAGAACCAACAAGAAAAACTCGTCCATCTGGATAGGAACGCGTCTCTAACATGTCTCCCGAGTATGTTAATCTAAACGCCCAAAGGCAAGACTAATCAATCCTAAGGTCCAATCTCCATACCCACGTATACACCACATGCTATTATGCTATGTTAGGAAAATACTGTAACACATGCAATCAAGCACACATACATCCTCATAAGGTGATGTACCCTCTTTCCCATGACTCATAGGTATTCGAACCCAGAGCTCTGATACCAAGTTGTCACGCCCCAAACACCAGGGTCACGCGAAAGCCTGCCAAAACACCCATTTTAGAAAATAGGTTTTACCGTTGGAAATCAAAGTGTACAACATTGGGATAAAAGTCCCCACAGTTCAACTCTCATAAACTGAAAACATGCATCTCATACATGAATAAATATATTGCCAAAAATGCATACAAAACTAGCCTCAACAGGCGTCACATGTGAAAGTACATGTACAAAAATAGGAAAAACTACAGCAAGTCTTCCATCACCTCTGTAACTAGGTCAACTCCTCATGATCACCTAAAAAAGTTTCACAGCAAAATCCCACACCGTGAGTCAAAGCCCAATAGAACATGGATAATAAAACTGTAAAGTAGGCTATGCAATTATACACACACGGGCTCAACCACGGGAGCCAAAAAAGTTTTCCTCTCAAAAATCATCAACTTTCCACCAGACTAACACGAGTCTCAAAAGGTTTTATCTTATAAAATCTCACATTTTTCATCCTTCAAACTATGTATATCAACCTAACAGATATCATGCCACAGTTAAGAGAAAGCTGTAAATAAACAGTAAGCTCGACTCAGGCCACACAACCGAGGAGAAAAATAAAATGTAATTCTATGTACCGACTCTGCCATACCGACAAAGGTAACAACTATAGGCTCTCGTCCATTACCCTAGACCCACAGGCTTAGTAATGACAAGTTTTATACGGAGTCACAACAACGACGCCATTAACGGAGGCAACCGAACCACTCAATTTATGGGAACTAGCCCGAAGGTACAAAGCACATGTTGCTTAATTTACGGGACCTGAGCCCTAAGGTACAAAGCACCCAATCACACTGAATTTATGGGGACTAACCTGAAGGTACAGAGCACCTACACTGCGCACGTTTCTGGATTTACACCGAGGAGCAATGGAAGCCCAACTCAACAATACCCACTGTCACGGTACATCTATAGAGAACATTTAAAAACCCACCGTAGCTCAACTATAAAAATCCGTAAAATAGTTTATACAACACATGTATAAAAAGAGATCCAATTCATCGACATGGAGATCTAAAACTATTTCCAACAAAATGTTTAAAAGGTGATACTCAACCCTGCTAGTTAGCTCCAAACCTCCAAAAGCACGTTTTTCACCGTTTTCACAAAACACCTCGTTTTCAAACCTCATTTTGAAAACTACGGATACTATGTACCCGAAACATGTATAAAACTGAGAAAAGGCGTAAAAAATCTACTTTTACCCAAAAACTACGATTACACATGAAAATCACATTTGATGTATTTTCTACTCGGTGAAAACACGTATAATCACATATATCACCCTTATACAATAGTAGGGTCTAGAATCCTACCTCAGAGAGTCAAGAACTCGACGTCTCAAAACTGAACGGCGTCAGAATGAGAATCTGACCAGATAGATACGAAGCCCTCGGCCTCAATAGCAAGGATCCACAAAGGAATCAACAACAAATCAAGCCTCGGGCCCTCAAAGCTAGAGAGAAGGAGGAGAAAAGGGAAACTTTGGTCTGAAGAAAGGTTTTTGTCTCAAAAATCCCACTACTGGGATATTTATAGGAAACCAAAAATTACACTGTTCAGTCAACCGAACTAGTGAGTTCAGTAGACCGAACTCAACAAAACCAGTTCACTCGACCGAACTGAACCCTCCAGTCGACCGAACACAACAGCAGAGGCGTACTGGAATTTGCTACTGTGTTTTAAGCCAAAAACCAACCCAAAACACCTAACTAAGGTCATAAAACACATTTCTACATGCTGTTCTACAACTTTAAAGCATAAACCATGCATCGATACTGTTCATATACTGGAATAAAAGCGTCATGTATATAAACAACTCAAAATTACAAGGCTCAGGGTCTCACAAAACCTCTCATTTTTTCTTGCCTTGTTAGGGACGTGTTCCACTGTCTACTTTATTTGTTGTAGTTAGCTTCAGATTTCATCCTTAATTTTCGTTGCCCTTCGACTAATTTGAAACCTTCTTGCTATTGAGAACTTGAATTCATGATAACATTTTGATCTAAATTTGATTTGTACTTGGAGCTTCAATTCCAAACTTGCTGCCTTCTTCGCTTTCAATACCTACATGCTATTTTTTGCTAATTTATCATTTTCCCTTTTGTAGAGGATGTGACTCCGATTGCCACCGATAGTACCCGTAGAAAGGGCGGCAAAAGGGGGAGATAGCTCTAATCCGATTCCCACCTAGCATTTTCTTCGTGCATCCATGGTCAGTGGTCACTGATCATTTCAGCTGTTATTTTGGTTTGTGTTTTTCAGATTCGATTAGTCTATCATTCTTATTTTTTCATTCTCAGATCTTTCCATTTGCACATTTGAAGACTTAGATCTGATCCCTACCTCCCATCGATAAAACACTAAGCTACACATTTATTGTGTTGGGTTTTCAACTAATTAGTTAAAACAATGATGATAATAAGAAAAAGAAAAAGGCGAGTCTGCTTCCAGATTACCATCTGGAAAATATTTGGGAATTTTGCCCTTTTTTCTTTTAAATTGCAGAACTTGATGCTATGGAAATCGTCTCCAATGAGTGATTTTGAACTCATGTTCTACATAGTTCATGAATGGGTGTAAGCATCTTTTAAAGTAAAAAAGATGACTTTGTGACTTTGTAAATTTCATATTGAGTGCATGCTGAAGTGTTACAATCTGAGGCCTTAAGCATTTTGTTGGGTCTTGCCATAATTTTGAATTAGGTCATAGAGGTACTGTAAGTTTTGCATATCTTCTTGTCCACACCGATGGAAAAAAATGATATTCTCGTGATTGTCTCAAGTTGCACTCAACAGAAATTAATTTGGTGATTGGTCATGGAATGTCTAAAATCGTCTTATTAAAATGTAGGTTGGGTGCTAGAGTAAAATGGATTTATCAAAGACATGAAGAACGACCAGAAAACTCTATTATAGAAAATTCTTCAACAAAAATGCCGTGAAATGTCATGATACCTCTGTATAAGTTACAAGTGCATTACTCTTCTCTTTCATTTTCTGAATGTAGATGTAGGGTTTTTCTCTTTTCGTTCGCTTTCTGATTGTTGATCTAAATCGAATACCAATCGAAGTCAAAATCTTTGAAATCTCGAAATTGAAGTCAAATAGAAATCGAAATCCTCAATTGCCACCAAAATCCCAAAATCGAACTCTATTTGTGTTTATATAGCATCCGATGTATTTACAAATGTTCTTGACCTTAATTTTGTCTCAAATATGCTATTTCATATCAAACTGGTTCCTGTCATTTTCCATTTCCCCCCTCCATTGGTTCCCTCTTCTATTTTCGTGGGCGTTCTGCAATTTTAGAGAGAATAATTTTAGGGTTTTAACAATAGTTGGCATTTGTATAAGAATTAACCTTGAGAATAATATATAAATTTCTCGTGATTTATTGCTTCGAGGATAATAGTTGGCAATCCGATCGCATTCTTCTATGTTGATCCATACTTTCATCCATCTGAAAAATGGGGAGGTGCATGGATAGATGAGGTTGCTGCTCGAAGTTGAGTATTTTTGCGAGATGGTGGCTCTCCTAGGTTACCTGTTGCTCACATGGTGTGCAATCAAATGCCACCAATCGGGGACAAACCAAGCCTTATGCCATTCAATTTCACAAGGTGCCGGTGGTATGAAAGTGAAGGCGAACAGAGGTGAATCTTCACCCTATGCAACCATGCTTGTAGCACAAAATGTGGCATGGGATGCAAGGTCTTTGGTCCCTTTTTCACCTAATTTTATGTGTTAGAGTTCATGTTTGAATGTAAAGTTGAAAACATGGCCTCCCGAGAGAGAGAGAGAGAGAGAGAGAGAGATTGAATATAATATATTGTGGATGATACATTTGAAATTACATTATTGATCATTATCTTGTCCTTAGTTAAATTTGTAGCAGTTTCTTCTATTTCCTTTTTTTTCTTTGTATTTTACCTATTGGTATGTGTATTTCTCCCTTCAATAATGTATGTTGTAAACCTAATGCATGCTCTCTCTCTCTCTCTCTCTTCTTGCTTTTATATATATAATTAAATTTATCTATCCATTTTGTATTATGTTAACTATTTATTGATGATTATTTTAGGAGTTCGGCATTGCTGCTCTTCATATTAAGCCCCAGGCAACAGGAGGGAACAAGACTAAGATGCCTGATCCAAGTAGAAAATTGGTTGCATTGGTAGAAAATCGAAGCTAATATTAAGCTCCGGGCATGAGAATTGGTTGCATAGGTAGAAAACCTCTCATTTTTGCTTGCTTTGTTAGGGACGTGTTCCACTGCCTACTTTGTTTGTTGTAGTTAGCTTTGGATTTCATCCCTAACTTTCGTTGCCCTTCAACTAATTTGAAACCTTCTTGCTATTGAGAACTTGAATTCATGATAACATTTTGATGTGAATTTGATTTGTACTTGGAACTTCAATTCCAAACTTGCTGCCTTCTTCGCTTTCAATGTTTGCATGTTATTTTCTGTTAATTTATCATCTGCCCTTTTGCAAACGATGCGACTCCGATTGGCACCGATAGTACCCGTAGAAATGGCAACAAAAGGGGGCGACGACTCTGATTTGTCTCAATATGTTCAAGCATGTTTGCATTTTTGTCTTGAGATATCTACTTCAATTGCTTATTTTTTCCCCTTTTGGTTTCTGAGCAGTTTCATAGCTTTGGATAAAGTTTAGATGTCATTTGGTGATTTGGAGCTCAAAAAGTGGTACTCTTAAATCTTGGATTTCAAGCTAAATAGGCCATCATTTCCATACATTTATACAATAGAACTGCTGGGCCTTTGTGATAAGCATGTGAAGCACATTATTTTTATTATGCTCTAATTATGCATTAGCTTTGGTAGGTTATTTATAGAACAGGCGAGCCTTACACCCCGGGTGGAGAAGAGGCTCAGGACATTGGATCTTGAGGACTTAAAAAGCTCTTGGAGGATTTTTAAGCTTGGTGGTGAAATGGAGTCAGTCTGTTCATTTTTTGAATCTCAGAGTTAGACTTCCATCTGCTTGCTATTTTAGCTGTCATATGAATGGCTCTCGCAGCTAGCTTAGTTGGGTATGGTATGGCATGGCATTATTTACTGGCTATGCATGAACTGCTCCTATTTATAAATTTTGATCGGTTTAGTGATTTTTAATTTTTTAATTCCTTTGTATTAGTGCGTTGGAAGTCATTGGGTTAGCATTTCATAGTATGAGATTTTTAAAATATAGTTCAATGATTTCAATGCACTAAGATTAACACACTTTTTGCTTGGTTTCATGGTGAAAGTTCTGGGCTTCTTAGCGTTAGAATTTTGCTAAACTCTAAGGGCAGGTGCTTCATACAAATAATGTTAGTTGTTATGTCTGTACCTACTCCCCCCACCTAGCACCCGACATAAGTGAGGGGTGTAATTTGGGAAAGTGAAAATGGTACCATTGAATACAGTATAAAGACAATTTGTCTACTTTGTTCGTTTCTAAGATTAGGTATCGTTGAACTTCTATTTTGTAATTTTATTTAAAAAGTCAAAATTCAAGCCATACGATTTAACAAATTTAAAATTTACACTTCATTTTAAGCTATTTTTAATAGCTTAATGTATTTATATGATTTGATAGAAAGGAACAAGAGCCAAAACCAGAGCACCCTAAGCTGGGTGTTCCTACAGGGACAACAAACATGGCCAGGATTTCTACTACATTAACTGGTCTAAAAGCCATCATGGTTCATCTAAAAGGTACGTCACTAATTATCGTTTGGTTGCTAAAAAAACTGGATAGAAAAATTGTCATGCTTCGGAATTAGTTTGTTCGGAATATAGTTGCTTTTTTGCTTTCCTTCTATATTTATTTTTTTCGAGTTGAGAGTCTGGCGTAGACTGCTTACAATCCCTACTTTTGATTTGTGTTTCTTTTTCTCTTATCTTTTCTTCTATTTTTTTATTTTCGTCTATGAATTAAATTGATTGTTCTGTGGTTAGAATGGGAAATCCATCATTCATATATGAAGTATAAGTTTTCATATCATAGATTATTTCTTTTCCATTGTGGGTTATTAAATGGGCTATATCATTTTCGATTTAGTAATCACAAATACTTTTGTCTAATTTTCATGTGGTGTCCATCAGGCTTTTAATGAGGCCATTGAGAACTAGATCCGCTAGGGGAATATTCATGTAAGCACAACAACACTTTGATATTGCATCTTCTTCAAGATAATCAGACATTGTGGACCTTTAATATGTAGGCTTTCTTTTTCTTATTTTTTTTCTTTTGCTGATTGTTTCACCTTCTACATTTTATTGCTTTTTTATTGAGTTTTAGCTCATAAATAGCCGATCTATGTTTAGGATGCTGGAGCAGATGAGATCGAAAAAGCACCAAGCACTAAATAGTAAGCATCCGAATATCTTTCTCCCTAAATTTTTCTAATGCTTTTTTTATTCTCTCGCAGCCCTCTCTGTGTAATTAGTCTTTGTTGCTACCCTCTGCAAGCCAAGTGAGTTAATTTCTCTTAGATCCTATTTTCTTGGTTGTATGATGGGATGAACTTTTTTTTTATTGGAAGCAAAAACTTAAAACCTATAAAATTATCGTTAATTTTTTTTTTTGAGTGCCAAATCGAACTTTAGAAATTCGGTTAACTTTTTCACTAAATTTTTCTGTTCACATTTTTCCCTTTTCCATTTTAGTTTCCTCAAAAAAAATCCATATCTAAACCTAGCATAAAAGAAACTGATGGTGTTATCCTTATGCAAAGTTTCAAGAACATCCCTAGGTCTAGAGGTTAATTATGCAGAAATTTCCAAGGCTCCTTCTACCAACCTTGCTTGTTCATAATCCTTAGTTTCAACATGGCAAAAGAATAATTTTATGTACAATTCTTGCATTTTTTGTTTGAGAAATCTGGAGTGTGATATTGATCATTTGTTTGGTTGCAAAGAAAATGGACAAGAATTGTAAAGAGTCATTCATGTGAACTGCTGAGAATGAGAATAATGTTGCTTACAGGTAGGATGGACAAAAATTGCAGTGAACCTTGAAAATATGGTGGTGTTTGAAGACCACTTTTACTAGTACTGAGTGAGTTTACAACAGCCTCATAATCATTACCATGCACTTCCATCTCTAATATTGAGTGTGTTTACTCCAATTATTATATATAATAATTGGTAGCTAAGTTAAAAAAATATCCATTGAATGGCTTGAGTTGATTGAAAATCTAAGATAGTTTTAGTAGCCTTTGATGTAGAGGTACTCAACTCTATTTGCTATGTGGAAGTGACTATTGATGCACATTGATTATATGGTTAAAGCAAAGTAGGTTGCGTGCTCATCAAGAAAAATGTTGTTTTAATCCAAAGATATGTGTCGGTTGAATGCATACACACTCGACATCAATGAGTGGCCGCATTTTTCTATTTTATAATTTTCTCAGTAATGTATATCTTCCATTAGCTTCTTTGTGATTTAGATAAAATTATGTTGGAGAGAGGGAGCCGCGCAGCGAAAACAAAAATTTTTTGAATCGACATCGTGACCGTAAAAAATGACGTATGCGACTTTCATGAAAAACGAAAACTATAATGATTTTAATAGTTTAATACCTTTATAAAACTTGTCGAAAAGTTTCAAGAAATTCCGAATACGTTGAAAACGACCTTGCAATCTTCTCACGTATGACCCGAACGGACTACGACGATCACGATGTGTGGGCACCGATTTCGATCGAAGTATTCTTCCTCCTTTTGGTTTTTTCTCACACAATAATCTCCAAAAAGGCAAAATTAATTTCCAAAGAGGAGAAAGGGGCAGCGGCTATGTAGGAGTATTAGGGTTAGGGTTTGATTAATGGGCCTCCTTATTAATATATAAGAATATATCAAAATTATATTAAGTATATACTCTCTTTCCTAAAAGGATATAAAGAGATATACT
>JAULJZ010017716.1:0-15956 GCA_032270985.1 Heliamphora pulchella
TTTTTTAATAAAATTAATTTTCTATTTTATGAGAATTTTTATGAGCAATGTATGTATATCATTTCTTTAATGTTATGCATAATGTCTGATATTCTGTATAATATTTAATTTGGTGTGTAGAGTACGACTTGCACACATAAGATCAGATTTTAGGTTCTTACAGAATATAAATTTTATGTTCACAGTTTAGATGAAAATGGACATACCATTAGTACGACTACAATACAGAATTTTAGTAGGTATGTCTTTGTTACGGGAAATAGATAATAGCGTTGTCTATTATTCTGACTCTTTGTGCTAGTACACTTTGTGTGTATTAAACGGAACATTTAGGGTAATTAATTTTATACTGACTATGTAAATTAATTCATACCCTAAGGTTATTATGAATAGTGCTTATCATCTTAATTCTGAAATAATTACTGATTTGCGTATATTTAATATTCATTGTTTGATTCATTAGAAGGTGCGATCTTCTATGGGTCTATATTCTTTGTGAGTTGGATAACAGTATTATTTATATCGTGAATATTAATTATTAATGGAATCTACGTCCCAAAAGATCGAGATTGACGATACCCCCTTAAGGAAACTTATAAGTTTTGACAAGGTCAAACCCTGTAGGTGGATTTAATTATCTGGCGGTCAAATAAGTTAAGCGGAAGGACTTAAGAATCATTAAGATGCCTATTAAATTAAATTGTCAGTAATTAAATTTAATTGGCGGGTATCGACAATCTTAACGTGGAAAAAAATGGTAAGCATTTAATAATAATAGCTCAATGCTATATGGTCTTGAGATTATGGGTCAAAGTACAATTATAATTTTTAGTGGTGTGAACTGTAATTCAGTGTTGTATGAAAATTGCAGAAATCGCTACTAGTTTTCCATAACTACAGATACCGCTATGAGGTTTGCTTAATTGCAAAAATCGCTAATACGTGTCTGTGTTCCACTAGATATCTTATTCATAATTACTCCTCAGGTCCCTGCTGTAACCCTATATATATGCGGGTAGGCTAAACTAATTTCATAACTTGTCTTCTAAGACTAAAGTTGTCTTGGTTCTGCCGGTACGAGTTCTCGGAGGATTATAGCTCACACTATATTCGGAAATCGCATAACGAAATACAGTAAAAGATCTAACAAGAGTTTCAACTCGTATTCAAATTGTAGTTGAAGATTTGACCAGTAAAAAGGTATTCTTCTAAATTAATTTCGGATGCACGGGTTTTATTTTGATCGTTCGTCATCAAAAGTTTTTATCTGGAGCCCATTTTTACGTTTGCCCGTCCAGTTAATTTTTTTAGATAATCATTTGTAAAAATAAAGATCTTGACAGTTTTGTCTCTAACAATTGGTATCAGAACCGTTTTATTTTTTGTTTTCGGTTATCGAGACTGGGTAGTTTTATAACTGTTGCTAACTTTGTTTTCCAGGCATTCTAATCCTAATTTTATGATCGTCATTTATTTTTTCATATTTGATTGAATGGTGTAAATGATTATAATTTTTTTAATCACAGGGGTTGACCGTGATAGATTGAATGTGAGCCTTCGGAATATAGGATCGATGTAATAGCTAGTTTTATGTTTTTAAATATCTGTTTAGATTATTTAAAAACAGATTAAATATGATCAAGAATACGAAGAACAGAGGCGGCACCGGTGGTGGTTCAGGTTTTAATGGGCCATAGATCGCGGTAAGTTTTTAATGGTTTTAAATGATTTTTTTTGGTGAGTTTTTCTGTAATATTTATGTATAAAAAATAACATAAAAAATAAGTCAAAAACAGCAAAAAAAATCACAAAAATAACAGTTTTTATGATTTTTGGGCCATTTTTTGGACTAATTTTTAGAAGTTTTTTATACATAAAATAGAAGTAAAATATACTTCAAAATACTATCAAAAACCAAAAAAAAAAAGGGCCAAACAATGCATTAAAAAAAGAATAAAATAGCAGCGGTTTTTTGGCGGTGATGGTGCTACAGTAGAAACTTTTAGGTAGTTTTTCGACAGTTTTTTGGGCTATTTTTGAGAAGATTTTTTAACAGAATGATTCTACTTTTTAATAGTTTTCCAAAGATATAAAATACGTCGAAAACAGAGTTCGGATAAGGTCGGAACGGCCTTGGAAAGTTGGCAGTTAAGGCGGCGGCGCTGGGTGCGGTGGCAGCAGCTTTGGATAGTGTTTTTGGTAGTTTTTAGGCTATTTTTGAGCAATATTTTCATAGAAAATAGATTTTTTTGAGAGCTTTATTTTGATAAAAAGTACGTCAAAAACCGAGTTTGGGAAGAGGTCGAAAAAGCCTCAGGAAGTTGACTGCGCAGTGTTGCTGCAGACAGCAGCGTTTTTGAGGTTCGGACAGTTTTTTTGGCCATTTTCAGCAGGTTTCTAGAAGTTTGTTTGACAAAAAAATTTTCATATTTCAAGAGCTTTCCAACGACATAAAACTCGTTGAAAACGGAGCCCGAATGAGGCAGCTTGAAGGCCGTGGCAAGGCGGCATCAGCGGTGGCTGGTGGTGGTCCGATGGTTTCTCTCTCACGGGGTTACTTTATGTTAATTTTCTGATGTATACGAGACTGATATGATATATCAATATATATCAAATAGTATCAGAAAAACTTGATGCAATTAGGACTCTGAATCAAAAGCGAACAGGGATTAAAACAGTCGACTCTCTAAGGGAGACTGAAACATCTCAGTGTTTCACTTGGATCATAAAATCGGAATATATGCATATCATATATATATATATATATATATATATACTGCGTGGATGATTGCATATCTGTCTTATTTATCCTGTTAATTTAATTAATTCAAAATGTTGGTTTTAATTAAAATATTTTGTAATAAAAAATAAAATTAAGTTTGTTTAGTTAAGTAATTTTAATTAAATGAAAAAAACTTTAGATATTTTATTTTTTACAAAATATCACGTTTAAGATGATTTTTTTAAAAAAAATCAAATGTCTTGGAATAACGTGAAAATTAATTTTGGATTTTGAATTTTTTAAATAGAAAAATATTTTATTCAAATAAATTATTATTTTTTAAAAAATGTGAAACAGAAAATAAAATAAATAAATATTTTTAATCACTACCTTAGCTGAAAAACTAGAGAAAAAACTGTGCATTTATTAAATTTTATTTTTTACGCATTTAAACATTAAAAAATAGTTTGATAAACCAAAATTTTTGCAATTGTGTATACGGAATGATGTTTGATTCTTTCAGATAGTGTGACTTTCAAAATTAATAAATTTATTTTAATTAAACGAATTTTTATAACCCTAAAAAATATTTTAAAAATCTAAGTGGAAGAGGAAATTTATTCACAGATAAATTTCGCGGTCTCCATCACCAGTTTGTAGGCGATGCAATTAAACCCTACGTGTTGGTAATAAGGCCTTCCTAGTTCATCTCCATCGGACAGATTAATTGCGGTATCACTAGTATAAACCTCCTTTAGGGATAATTCTGGATAATTGTTAGTATGGATCACTTCTCCATCTGAAAGGTTCATTGCGAAGCGATTGATTTGGGATTAGGTAACGGTTAACACTTAGTTGTATATAATAGTATCCTCTCCATATGAGTCACTGCTATTATATACTAGACCGAAATTATATCAACTATTTAATTTTACTTGGCATAGTTAGTTGCCTAAATAGTAAAATTAAAAAGAATTGGCCAGTTTAGTCTTATGAAGGATAGTAGACGTCTTTCCATCGAGGCATGCTATTCTCAAGTTACCAGGGTACTAGCGAATTAATTTTAAAATGGTTGAGGGAACGAAATTAAAATAAATTTAAAATTTTTCTCGTCATAATTAACGGTATTTTAATTATGTGATTCTCAGGATTAAAATGGATTTCAACCCACTCGCTTTCATTCTCGAAGAAAATAAACTTACGGGACCAAATTATGTTGACTAGAAACTCATCTTTGACATTGTATTAACTGCTGAATATTATAAGTTTGTTTTAACTGAGATATGTCCACTAGTACCTGATGAGGGAGCTACCAAAAGGGAAACCCAGGCCCATTAGAAGTGACAGAAAGCTGATCAGATGGCTCGCTGTTATATTTTGGTTTTAATGTCAAATGTTTTGCAACATCAACATCAGTCTATGCCCAGTGCCTATGACATGATGATGAACCTTAAAGAAATATTTGGAGATCAAAATCATGCTGCTAGGTAGGTGGCCAGGAGATCTCTAATGAATGCAAACATGGCTGAAGGTACACCAGTTAGGGATTATGTTCTAAAGATGATCAGTTTTCTGAATGAACTGGAGATCCTTGGAGCTGAAATTGACGGGAAAACCCAGGTCGATATCATACTCCAGTCATTACCAGAAAGTTTTAAGCAGTTCTGCCTGAACTATTCTATGAATAAGCTCAACTACACACTGGCAGAACATCTTAAGGAACTTTAAGCAGCCGAGGGTGTTCTTAGGAAGCCAGGTTCTGTGAATGTGGCTAAGAAAGGTTCTTCCTCTAAATCGAAAGATAAGAAGAAGAAAAAGGTTCAGACACAGGGAAACACAAGTCTAAAAGCAGTTAATGGACTAAAAACTAGCGTGAAGAAGCCGAGAGGCAAGTGCTATCACTATAACCAATTTGGGCATTGGAAAAAGCAATGTTCGGTTTTTCTCAGTAAGCAGAATAAACAAGGTAATTTCTGTTCACTAGTTGTTGAAACATGTTTAGCGGTATTATCTACTAGTACCTGGTGTGTAGATATGAGAGCCACTAATCAAGTCTGCAATTTTTTGCAGGAGTTCTAGAAAATCAGGCAGCTCAGTGATGAGAAAATCTACCTGCACATGGGCAATAATACAAGGGTGGCAGTAGTTGCAGTAGGAGATGTCACTCTCAGTTTTAGTAGAGATAGGATACTACTTCTAAAAGATTGTCTTTATGTACCTTCGATTAGAAGAAATTTAATTTCAGTCTCGAGTTTAATAAAGGAAAAATATTCTGTTTATTTTGGTGACTTTGTCGTTGTGAAGAAAAATTAACATTTTATTTGTTCTGGTACATTAGTGGATAATCTGTATGTTGTATCTCACATCGCTCCTACATTGCAACTAAGTAAAATGAATAACACATCTACTTTACCATATAAGAGAGTTTTCTTCTTTAATGAACCAAACGTTTTTTTTGGCACTTACGCTTGGGTCATATTAATCTAAAAAGGATAAATAGACTAGTAGCAGATAGACCTTTCAGGTCATTGGAAGTGGAGGCACTTTCAGTATGTGAATCTTGTTTACCAAAAGGCCTTTTTTGGCCAAAGGCTATTGAGCTAAATAACTGTTGGAGCTGGTTCATTCTGATGTATGTGGTTCTATGACAATTCGGGCAAGAGGTGGCTTTGAGTATTTTGCCAGTTTCATTGATGACTACTCAAGATATGGATATATTTACCTAATGCACCGTAAGTCTGAATGTTTCGAGAAATTCAAAGAATTTAAGTCGAAGGCGGAGAAGTGTCTAGGTAAAAGTATCAAATCACTACGATCCAACCGTGGTAGGAAATACCTCTTTAGAGAGTTTAAGGACTACCTATCATCAAAGGAAATTACATCTTAGTTGACTGCACCTTGCACTCTGCAGCAGAATGGTATAGCAGAAAGAATGAATAGGACTCTTACGGAAATGGTAAGGTCCATGATGAGTTATTCAGGTTTACCCGATTCGTTTTGGGGATTCACTTTAGAGACAGCGGCTTACATTCTGAACTTGGTACCTTCTAAGTTAGTACCTTCTACTCTCACAGAATTGTGGACTGGGCGTAAGCCTAATCTGAAACACATTCGGAATTGGGGGTGTCCAGCACATGTGCTGAAAGAGAACGCAGGTAAGTTGGAATCGAGGACGAAAGTCTGTTTCTTTGTAGGTTATCTCAAGGGAACGAAGGGTGGTCTATTTTATAATCCTGAGGATCATATGGTTATTGTTAGCACCAATGCCTGATTCTTGGAAGAAGATTATATTATGGATCACAAGACCAAAAGCAATATTATTCTAGAAAAATTGAGAGAAAATACCAGTAGAACGAAAGAACAAGTCATTGATTTCCCATTACCTCATCGTAGTGGAAGGATTATCGAGACAGGTGCAAATCAAGAACAGGGTGTTGATGCACAGGGTTCAGATTCTGCACAGCGTATTACTGCTAGAAGACATAGGTAGTACGTCGTCGTAGTGGGAGGGTTATTCATCAACCTGACCGGTATATGTTCTAGGGAGAGTCTTTTGATAGGATCCCGACAAAACTAGATACCGAGCCCTGTAACTACAATGAAGCACATTAAGACAAAGATGCAAATCTTTGGCAAAGGGTTATGAATTTAGAGATAGAATCTATGTATTCCAATCAGGTCTGAAAACTTGTAAAACCACACAAATGGATTAAATCCATTGGATGCAAGTAGATCTACAAGAGGAAGAGAGGAACAGATGGGAAGGTTGATACCTTCAAAGTTAGATTTATTGCTAAAGGGTTCACTCAGAAAGAAGGGATCGATTATGAGAAAATCTTTTCTCCGGTAGCTATGTTTAAATCTATTTGGATTCTCTTATCTATTGCTGCTCATTTTGATTACAAAATTTAGAAAATGAATGTCGAGACAGCTTTTCTTAATGAAAGTCTTGATGAGTGTATCTATATAATACAACCAGACGAATTCATTGCAAAGGGTCAAGAACACATATTGTGTAAGCTTAAGAGAGCCATTTATGGACTTAATTAGGTATCGAGATCTTGAAACACTCGATTTGATCAAGCCATTAAGTCTTACGTTTTTTATCAAAGTTCAGATGAGTCCAGTGTGTCAAGAAGTGTGAAAAAAGCGTGATAATCTTTCTAGTACTTTATGTAGACGATATCTTGCTCATCGAAAACGATGTGGGGGCTTTATCTACAGTTAAAGTATAGTTATTTGAGCAGTTCGATATGAAGTACTTGGGAGAAGCCAGTTATATCCTTGAGATCAAGCTTGTGCGAGATTAGAAACAAAGGATGTTGGGCTTATCACAAGAAAAATATATCGATGATATCCTTACTCGTTTTAGCATGCAGAATTTCAAGAAATGGTTTCTCCCTTTCAGGCATGGAATCAATCTATCCAAGGATTAGTGTCCTAAGACACTTGATGAGATAGTGAAGATGAAGGCAGTTCCTTATGCTTCGGTAGTAGGAAGCCTCATGTATGCTATGCTTTGTACTAGACCCAACATCTGCTTTGTCGTTGGCATGAGTAGAAGATATCAGTCTAATCTAGGGCAGGAACATTAAACTACGGTAAATAATATAATCAAGTACCTGAAGAGGATTAAGAATTATATGTTGATTTACCAAGAAGACAGTCTAACATCTTTGGGGTACATAAAGTCAGATTTCTAGTCAGACATAGAGCTTACATCAGGAGACAACCTTGCAGATCCTTTACAAAGAGTTTACCGGCTAAGACTTTTGATAGTCATGTAGAGGGCACGGGAGTCAGATGTATGGCAGCATGGTTTTGAGAATAAGTGGGAGATTGCTAGGGTTGGTATACTAAAAATCATATTTTTAGTATTTAATTTTATTTGTTTAATAAAATTAATTTTTTATTTTATGAGAATTTTTATGAGTAATGTAAGTATATCATTTCTTTAATGTTATGCATGGGTGTCCGATATTCTGTATAGTATTTAATCTGGTGTGTAGAGTACGACTTGCCCACAAAATATCAGATTTTAGGTTCTTGCAGATTATAAGTTTTGTCTTTACAGTTTAGATGGAAATGAATATACCATCGGTACGACTGTAGCACAGAGTTTTAGTAGACCTGTCTTGGTTATGGGAAACAGATAATAGCGTCGTCTATTGTTACGACTCTCTGTGCTAGTACACTTTGTGTATATTGAACGGGATATTTAGAATAATTAATTTTATACTGACTATATAAATTAATTCACTTCAAAAGATTATTATGAATAGTGCTTATCCTCTTAATCCTGAAATAATTATTGATTTGCGTGTATTTAATATTCGTTGTTTTGATTCATTAGAAGGTGCGATCTTATGTGAGTCTATATTCCTGTTGAGTTGAATAGCGGTATTATTTATATAGCAAATATTAATTATTTACGGAATCCACATCCCAAAAGATCGAGATTGACGATACTCTCTTAAGGAAGCTTATAAGTTTTGACTCGGCCAAACCCTGCAGGTGGATTTAATTATCCGGCGGTCAAATAAGTTAAGCGAAATGGCTTAAGGAATATGAAGATGCCGATTAAATTAAATTGTCAGTAATTAAATTTAATTGGCGGGTATCAGAAATATTAACGTCGGAAATATTAATGTGGGGAGAAATGGTAAGCATTTTGTGAGACCCGGACCCGTCTCTTTTTGAGACTTATATATGTTTGATGTGTTTTCGCATATATTTTGTTCAGTGTATGATTTATACGTTTTGATGTATGTTTACGTTGAAATGAGCAAGCGGGGTTTGTTTCCATGGTTGGAGAGAGTTGCTATGCAAATTTCAAAAATTTCAAAAAAAAAAGATATATTTTCGAGATATTTTGCCTATAAATATCTTCCCTTAGTTATTTATTTCAAAATATCTTTCCTTTCCTCTCTCTAGCTTTGAGACTCACCAAACGCTCTGCCTTCTCTCTAACTTATCGAGGGCCTGGGACTTGGTTTTTAGCAAACCAACTGCTGATCCTTAGTATCGGCATCGAGGGCTACACACCCATCCAGACAGAATTTCATTCCGGCAAAACTCGATTTTGCGCGTGGATCTAGACGTCGAGTTTTTAACTCACCGAGGTAGGATCTTAGACTGTATAACTGTTAGAGGGTACCACGTGTAATCCTACGTGTTTCTACCGTTTAAAACGCATGAAAAATGATTTATGTTTCAAATTCAATTTTGGGTTAAAATTATTTTTCGGCGTTTGGTTGGATGAAAACGGTGTTGGATGTTACGTTGAGGCCTTCAGTGATAGGCTTGGGTGTGTGTGAATTCGAGGGTGTTTGATGGAAGCTTTGAGGCTTCATTTTGGGTTTGATTGGGTTGATCCGTAGCTTAAAAACAAAATCTAGGAAAGTTTAGTCGACTGAACCTTGATGGTCAGTCGATTGGATAAAGATTTTGGGAGTTCAGTCAACTGGATCAGGGGGGTCAGTCGACTGAAATTGCGTTTGTTTTGAAACTCTTTTTCCAGTGTGTTTTTCAGTCGACTGGGGACTTGGGCCAGTCGACTAGGGTCCTATGTTGGGGCTTTGGTGTTGTTTCAAATGGTTTTGGTTTTCCTCAGGTGGTTTTAAAGCGATGAATTTGAGAGATCTCGCTTTCGGATGTTGGTTTTTAAGGAGTGTGGTTTGAAATGGAGTTTTTACGAAAAACTTTGGAAAAACGTGTTTGTTGAAGGTTTGGAGCTAGCCCTTGGGGTTGAGTCTCAACTTCTAAAACGTTTTGGGTGAAAATATGTTTTTACATGTTTTGTTTGATCTCCATAGTTCATGGATTGGATCTCCTTATATACACGTGTTGTATATCTGTTTTGCGAGTTAGTTTCGAAATATTTTCCATAGATGTACCGTGACAGTGGGTATTGTTGAGTTGAACTTCCATTACTCCTCGGTGTAAGTCTAAAAATGTGCGTAGCGTAGGTGCTCTGTACCTTCGGGTTAGTCCCCGTAAATTGAGTGTGGGTGCTCTGTACCCTCGGGCTCAGGTCCCGTAAATTGAGTGGTTCAGTTGCCTCTGTTAATGGCGTCATTGTCGTGACTCCATATAGAACTTATCATTACTAAGCCTGCGAGTCTAGGGTAATGGACGAGAGTCTATAGTTGTTACCTTTGTCAGTGTGGTAGAGTTGGTACATAGGATTACATTTTATCGTGTCTCCTCGGTTGTGTATCCCAGGTGGAGAATGTTGTGCTTTACTGCTTTCCCTTAACTGTGGCATGATTTCTTTCAGGATTATATGCATAGTTTCAAAGATGAAAATGGTAGTTTTCAGATGAAAAACTTGTGTTTTTTGTGAGAAAAACCTGTTTAGCTTTTGTGGTCGAACTAGTTCCCACCGTATGATTACATGATCTGTATTACAGCTTTATAGTCTATTTTCTATTGGACTTCTGCTCACGGTGTGGGATTTTTGCAGTAAAACATTTTTCAGGTGAGTACGTAGAGTTGACCTAGTTGCAGAGATGATAGAAGACTTGCTGTAGTTTTTTCTTTTTGGAGACATGTATTTACACATGTGATGCCTCTGAAGGCTAGTTTTGTACGCCTTTTGGCGATATACTTATTTATGTATGAGAATGCATGCTTATCATTTATGAGAGCTGAACTTGGAAAATCTTTTATCCAACTGTTGTATGTTGATTTCTAACAGTAAAACCTATTTTTCTTAAATGGGTATTTTGGCTGGCTTTCGTGTGACGTTGGTGTTTGGGGCGTGACAACTTGGTATCAGAACTCTAGGTTCGAATACCTATGAGCAATGGAAAAGAGGGTACATCACCTTGTGAGGATGTATGTGTGCTTGATTGCATTTGTTACAACGTTTTCCTAACATCAGCATGATAGCTTGTGGTGTATACGTGTGTATGGAGGTTGGACCTTGGGATTGATTAGTCTTGCCTTCGGGCATTTGGATCAACCAACTTGGGAGCCATGTTAGAGACGCGTTTCGCAGATGTGATTTCTAGCAAGGAATCTGAGTAAGTTATCCGGTGTGACGAGTTTTTCTTGTTGGTTCTCCTCGGTATGTGAGATATGATGACATGATCTAAGTGGCTATGTGTTAGCATGCTTATGTGTATTATGTCTTTTACGTTAGCAATAACATGTTGTAGAAATCTTACCCTGTTATGTTGCTTTCGTATAGAGTTATGTCTACGTGGGGTGGACGAAGCCGAGGTTGAGGTCGAGGTCGAGGCTGCGATTCTGGCCGAAAGGACGTTCTAGTCCCAGATGTTGGGGATGCTAATGCACCCCAAGGACCTGTTGCCGAGGGAGATTTATTGCGTGAGATGGTCGGCTCCATCCGGCAACTGGTTGAGGCTGCTAGGGGCAGGGAGAGTTTACCTGAACCGAGGGCGACAGTCGCAACCCCACCATAGCCACCGAGTGGCTGGAGCTAGTTACGAGGATCTTGGATTCGCTTCAAATTGAGGAAGATGGTCTGAGGGTTACTTGCGCTGCCTTCCAGCTGAGGGGAAGCGCTCACATGTGGTGGAAGTTCGCCAAGACTACAGTTGCTGGCACTTGGGAGGCATTCACGAGGGTATTTCTGGAGAAATACTTTCCAGCGACACTGAGGGATCGCTACAGAGAGGATTTCCTATTTTTGACTCAGGGGACGATGTTAGTGGTGGAGTATGAGGCTGAGTTTACCAGCTTGTCCCGATTCGCACAGAAGATCAT
The DNA here is from genome assembly GCA_032270985.1 of Heliamphora pulchella. Classification (NCBI taxonomy): domain Eukaryota; kingdom Viridiplantae; phylum Streptophyta; class Magnoliopsida; order Ericales; family Sarraceniaceae; genus Heliamphora; species Heliamphora pulchella. The sequence continues at coordinate 11,456 of JAULJZ010017716.1, forward strand.
ACCTACTGATGAGTTCAAGGCGAATAGATTTGAAAAGGGTTTAAGGCCCTCCATTAGGGACAGAGTGGCGGCATTCTAGATGCAGGTCTATACTGAGTTGGTACAGATGGCCATGAAAGTGGAAGACACTCTGAATGAGACGGCCGAGATAGGGATAGTAGGGGTCAGCAAGGAGGGGAACGTGTATAGTCCCAGGGGCACAGGGAGAGCAAGTGTCGATGGACATTTGGTCCGAGTTCGCATCCAGTGGGGTCGTATCCGCCACCGTCTTCTACCTCTTCACCTCCCGTGGCTTCAACAGGATGGTTGGATCAAAGGGCGCTTTGTTATAGATGTTAGCGACCAGGACATCGTGCGGCAGAGTGCCGGAGTCCAGCGCCTGTTCAGGTACAGTCGAAGTCGCAGGCTCAGGGAAGAGGGCCAGTGGTATGTTATGAGTGTGGCCAGTCTGGGCACATCGGCAGGGATTGCCCTAGAGGAGGTAGTATACGGAGCACAGCTGAAGCATCTGTTACACCATCTACTCAGAGATGACAGCCATCCAGATTGGCAGAAAGGGGCGCTTTAGTGCAGTCAGGCAAACAGTCTACGGTTTAGGGCCACAGCGGACAGGCCAGAGCTTATGTTCTAGCAGATCCCCATTCATCTAAAGCACCAGTCGTGCCCGATGTTGCTGCTACCACCTCCATGATCCGAGGTACTTTTCTAGTCTATAGATCATGGGCCAGTGTTCTCATCGACACGGGAGCATCACATTCGTTTATATCATCTGCTTTTGCATCTACTTTGGGGTTGAAAACAAACTTGTTGGGTAGTGCTTTGAGTGTGGAGACCCCATTCAGTGGGAGTGTGACGGTGAGTTTTGTGTGTAGATCCTGTGTGTTGGAGGTCATCGGTCATTGTTTAGAGTTCGACTTTATCATTCTAGATATGACCACGTTTGATGTCATCCTAGGGATGTATTGGCTAACCACCTATCGTGCCTTTATCTATTGCGATCGACGAAGGGTAACGATCTGTACACCGGTAGGAGATTGTTTTTGTTTCGTGGGCGACCAGGGTGAGGGTTTGGTATCTTTGCCCGGTGTCGTGCGGAACCAAGGCAACCTAGGTTTCCTTTTTACAGCTCTCATGTTGGATGATGTAGTTGAGACTCGAGGAGAGTTACCTCCGGTGGTTTGCAACTACCAGATGTTTTTCCTGACGATCTGTTTGAGTTGCCACAGAGCCGTGAGGTAGAGTTCTCTATTGATCTAGTTCTCGGAGCTGCTTCCATATCTATACCGTCTTATCGGTTTGCACCCGCTGAGCTGTGTGAGCTCAAGGTACAGCTTCAGGAGCTATTGGATAGGGGGTTCATACGCCCGAGTACTTCACCGTGGGGAGCTCCTGCTCTTTTTGCTAAGAAGAAGGATGGATTCTTACGATTGTGTATCGACTACCGAAAGCTGAATCAGATAATAGTGAAGAACAAGTATTCCATGCCGAGGATAGATGATTTGTTTGATGATCAGTTGAAGGGGTCAAGCTGCTTTTCAAAGATTGACTTGAGATCAGGATACCACCAGTTGAGGATTAGGGACGAGGACATAGCAAAGACTGCGTTTCGGACTCTCTATGGTCACTACGAGTTTCTGGTTATGCCGTTCAGTTTGACGAACGCTCCTCCTACGTTTATGGGTTTGATGAACCAAATTTTTCATCCATACTTAGATAGTTTTATGGTGGTGTTTGTGGACTATATTCTGATATATTCACCTACTAGGGAGGCACACGAGGATCACCTGCAGATCGTGCTATAGGCATTGAGAGAGCATCGCTTGTATGCGAAGTTCGAGAAGTGCGAGTTCTGGATGTCTGAGGTGAGGTTTTTAGGACACGTAGTGTCAACAAATGGGGTAGCTGTGGATTTATCGAAGACTGGTGCTGTGACGGATTGGGAGTGACCGAAGAGCGTCTTTGAGATCCGTAGTTTTCTGGGTTTAGCAGGTTATTATCGACGGTTTGTGAAGGACTTTGCGAGACTTGCTGCACCAATGACGCGTCTGACGCGGAAGGGAGTGGTGTTTGCTTGGAGTGAGTCCTAAGAGTCGGCATTCCAGGAGCTGAAGACGAGGTTGTCTTGCGCGCCAGTGTTGATTATTCCCGAGCGAGGCTTGGGATATATAGTGTATTGTGATGCATCACATGATGGTTTGGGCTGTATCCAGATGCAAGAAGGGAAGGTTGTAGCGTATGGTTCTCAGCAGCTGAACATCCATGAGAAGAACTACCCGACACACGATTTGGAGTTGGAAACTGTGGTCTTTGCCTTGAAGACATGGCGTCACTATCTGTATGGTGGGCACTTCGAGGTTTTCTCTGATCACAAGAGTCTGAAATACTTGTTTTCGCAGAAGGACCTGAACTTGCGCCAACGACGATGGATGGAGTTATTGGAGGATTATGATTTTGATTTGCAGTATCATCCGGGGAAGGCCAATGTTGTGGCTGATGCTCTCAGCAGGAGATGTCATGGCTCGTTAGCTTTTGTAGCTACATGGGAATGGGACATGCTTGGAGATGTTGGGGAGTTTGATCTCTGTCTTGGGGATACAACGACGGAGGCCACCTTATTTTTAGTAGTTTCACGACCAGCATTGATTGCACGAGTACTAGAGGTCTAGCAGACGGATCAAGAAGCTCAGATGATACGAGATCGTGTCGCTAGTGGAGAGGATGCAGCAGGATGGGTTATGATTTCATACCAGAGTCTGAAGTTAGCCGGGAGATTATTTGTGCCAGAGTCATACCGAGCTGATTTACTACATGAGTGTCATCATTCACGCCTTACAGTGCATCCATGAGGCACAAAGATGTACCACGATTTACGTCGTCAGTTCTATTGGACAGTAATGAAGAAGGACGCACTTCAGTTTGTTTCTCGGTGTCTTACCTGTCAGCAAGTAAAGACAGAGCACCAGAAACCAGGAGGATTGTTACAACAGCTATCGGCATCTGAATGGAAGTGGGAGAATGTCACAATGGACTTTGTGTCAGGACTTCCTCGCTCACCTAGGGGACACGACGCCATTTGGGTCGTGGTTGATAGGTTGATGAAGTCTGCACACTTTCTTCCCGTCCTTGTGAAGGACTCGATGGACCAACTGAGTAGACTGTACGTCAGAGAGATAGTCAGGTTGCACAGAGTGCCAGTGTCTATAGTTTCTGACAGAGACCCGTGCTTCACATCGCGCTTTTGGTAGAGTCTTCATGAGGCTTTGGGGACGAACTTGATGTTCAGTACTGCTTTTCACCCATAGACGGATGGCCAGCCTGAGAGGACCATACAGATGTTGGAGGATATGATGAGGGTTTGTGTTCTTGACTTTAGAGGTTCGTGGGAGGATCATCTACCATTAGTAGAGTTTGCATACAACAATAGCTATCAGTTCAGTATTGGGATGGCACCATATGAGGCTTTGTATGGTAGACCGTGTAGGTCACCAGTGTGCTGCACCGATGTGGGGGAGACCACAGTTTTGGGACCAGACATAGTGCGGGAGACGATGGAGAAGATCGCAATGATTCGCCAGCGACTTCAAACAGCTCAGAGCCGTCAGAAGAGTTATGTAGATCAGAGGAGAAAACCTTTGGAGTTTGCAGTGGGGGATCACGTATTCCTAAAGGTCTCACCTCGTAGAGGTTTGATGAGATTCCGTCGTAGCGGGAAGCTATCACCTCGTTTCATTGGACCCTTTGAGATCCTTGGTAGGATTGGAGAGGTTGCTTACCGTTTGGCTTTGCCACCTCATTTAGCATCTGTGCATAACGTGTTTCACGTTTCAATGCTTCGGAGGTATGAGCCTGATCCTTCACATGTGATGGATTGGGCCGAGTTGCGAGTTGATGCGGATGCCACTTATGAGGAGCGTCTGGTGAGGATTCTTGATACAAAGGAGCAAGTGTTGCGAGACAGAACAATTGCTTATGTGAAGGTCCTATGGCTTCATCACGAGGTTAAATAACCTACATGGGAGCTGGAGTCGAAGATGCGTGTTAGATATCCAGAGCTATTTTCTTTGTAACTTTGTAGTGAATGTCGGGGGTAAAATTCCTTAAGGGGGGAGAGTTGTGAGACCCGGACCCATCTCCTTTTGAGACTTATATATGTTTGATGTGTTTTCGCATTTATTTTGTTCGGTGTATGATTTATACGTTTTGATGCATGTTTACGTTTAAATAAGCATACGGGGTTGGTTCTCGATTTTGCTCGCGGATCGAGACGTCGAGTTTGGAACTCACTGAAATAGGATCCTAGACTGTATAACTGTTAGAGGGTACCACGTGTAATCCTATGTGTTTCTACCGTTTAAAAACGCATGAAAAGTGATTTATGTTTCAAATTCGATTTTGGGTTAAAACCGTTTTTCGGCATTTGGTTGGATGAAAACGGTGTTGGATGTTACGTTGAGGCCTTCGGTGATAGGCTTGGGTGTGTGTGAGTTCGAGGGTGTTTGAT
>JAULJZ010017727.1:0-15956 GCA_032270985.1 Heliamphora pulchella
GGGGGAGAGAGAGAGATATGCTGTATTGAAAAAATGAGAACTGGGGATTTCTCTCTCCAAAAGTGGTTTTTCAAGTGTGCCGTTATGGGTTAATTTATATAATGTGCCCCTTGAATAATAGGTCAAGGAGGGGATGAGATATTTGGCAAGTATTATTGACAAGTTTTTGTATGTGGATGAACCAAGTCATTCTCGGGGTAAACTAATTTTTGCTCGAGTTTGCATTGAGGTACAAGCTAACAAAAAGATTTTGAAATCATTTCCTATAAATTTAGAATATGGAGAAGCTTATGTCATTCAAGTTGAAACCTCTTTGGTTCCTCAAAGATGTTCTAAATGTGATATATTTGGTTATACTTTTGAGAGTTGTTTGAATGCACAAGAAAACGTGAAAAAACAAATTTGGAGGAGAAAAGAAGAGAATGTTAACAAAGACGCTAGTGATATCGAGAACAAGAACGCCAATAGGTAATGACGTTCTCAAGTGAGCCATCGCAAAGCAAATATCCTCTTCTAAGCTTCCGTGAATGTCCTGATGAAAGCTAAAATGTCAACTGAATCTATGAGGAGTATATAGCTCAATGACAATATGTTCGCCATGCCTTGAGGTCAAATAGCTTGATCGAAGACTGACAAAGTACTCAAAGTCACGAAATAAATATTTGCTTGTTATCAACCATCCATTCTTGCTTTGATCGCTTCATGGACAAATGATGCAGAACTACCCCTTTGCAAGATCTAAATAATTTTTATGCTTCCAATTTCTCAAATGTCTAGCTCCTCCTTATCTTGAATACTGAGTCATCAAAGGTTGGTCTAGTTTAGTTGCGGAGCAGAAATGGGTCCTAAAGTATTCAGCTAGCCAACCATTGAAATAATGAGAAGGGAATATGACATTGCTATTCCCAGGGTCAGGGGAGTAAACAATGCCATTTAACTCTCTGTAAATGTTGGCAAGAATTGGAACTGCCAAGCAAAATCTATTACCATTAGCCATCATGCTAGCAATTTTAAACACACCAGGATGCATCAAGATAACATCCTTAAGAGGAAAGACGAACTTGCACAACCATGTAGCAAGGAAGGAAGCCAAATAAGTCTCCTCCCACATCTGAGGCTCCACTCAAAGGGTGACAAAACCCCTTTTTTTTGCTGCCGTTCGAGGAGAAGTTGGACCAATGATCCCTGTGGGATTGAATGTCTCTTTCGGTTCTTATGTTTTGTTCTTAATTCTTTTTCTTCGGGGTTTCTCATGCTTTAGTTCTCCTCTAAACCAATAACTGACTCTATCGGAAATCTTCATTGTAGGCTTTCCTCTATCTCTACGACAAAGATAATGAAAAGCCAGAAAGAGATACTGGCAAGTAAGTAGAAGCTCAGGGCTAGCCTCATGACATCTGTTTATTTTGGCAACACAAGGGATAACTTCATCATAGAACATCCCATCAAAATGGAGCTCAGCAATCTCTTGCAGATCCCATAAAGAAATCAAAATCTCTCAAAGAGAACTATGCAGCAAATTGATCACAGAAATCTAACACTCCAGAAATAGACGAAGTATGCTGCAGTACCAGCCATAAGTGAACATAGAAGCAAAAATGGCGTCATATATTCCTTGATCTCTAAATGACTTACTAAGATGTTTTCCGTCCATTCCTTGTGCCCTTCAACATACGAGAGCTCTGCTATTGCCTTGAAAGTATTACTCCATTGTATCTCTCCATCAAAAATTCGGTGGCCCAACAGTGACAAATAATTAAAAGTATCTGTGCGCGCATATAGGGAAGAACAAAGCACCAAAACCCTAATGTATGTACAATACTTGTGAGAATTTTCTCAAAATCGAAAAGCTCATAGTGAATATCTTCCAACCATTAAGAAAGGTGAAGAGAGTTGTCTGGCCATGCAATATGCAATTTATGACAACCAATAAGCGACTAGTTAACAACCAATTTAGTTCATTCTTTAATAGCATTATTGATACTTTCAAGAATCGTCAAAATTTCCTCGTGAAATTACTTAAAAGAAAGACCATGATCAGAACCGGGAAAAAAAATCAATTAGCTTCAAATTGGATGCCAAATGTATTCAAATAAAGCTAATCTAAAGATTTTTCCTTTACCGATGATAAAATGTGACGCGAGGCTCATGTCATTTTTTCCAAGTTGGCATAGATAACAAGATGTGACCCGAAAATTCACGAGTGGTAGCATGTGTAGAAGTGGAGAGACTCTCATATCATTTTTTAAAAGTTGTTACCGACGACTTGACATGACCCAAAACTTCTCCAGTGACGATATGCATAGAAGTAGAGAAGCCCACACGTTATTTTTTTTAAGTCGCCACTTATAACAAGGTGCGACTTGAAGCTTCAACGGCGACATTACGCATAAAAGTGAAAAGACCTTCACATCATTTTTTTATGTCGCTATTGACGACGAGATGCAACCAAAGCTTCACCAGGTGAAGTTATGCATAAAAGTAGAGAGTCCTTTACCTAGTTTTTTTTAAGTCACTACTGACAACGAGAAGCGACCCGCTAGTCTTAGGAAAACCCAAGAAGGGGGCGACTTGGGTTTTAAAAATAAATAGACTATATAATTTTTTTTTGAAAACTTTTTAATTTCACGCAAAGATTAAAGCACTAAGCACAGATAAAATAGTACAAAGAAAATAAAGAGGTAAGAAAGAGAGATTAGAACTAGACACTAAGAATTTATAGTGGTTCGATTTCTTCACAAGTCTACGTTCACTCCTTAAGACTTCCTTTATGAATATGTACTATAACCAAATGCTTCATAAGTGCATTCAAAAATCTTTACAACACTGAAGTTGTTTCACAAACAATTCATATTTTTCTAAACACACTTCAGCTGAGCCTAAGAAGTGTAACACATTCTCTTAAAGGCTACTAGGGTAACTTACCCTTCTTGTAATAAATGTAGATAAAAAATTGAGAGTTTAAACTCACTAGCACTCCTGACAAAGATTTGGTAATAAATATACAAGAAAGTGAGTGATTCTAGGGTTTGAAAATTTATGAGCTTGAGAGAATGTTTGAGAGCTTTTAATGCACTTGGTTCGTCAATGATTCAATAGGTCAAAGCTCAAAAATTTACTTCTTTCATAGCCCACTGAAGAACTTGACTGTTGGTGGTAGGTGGATGGAATTAATGCTTTGAAATGTTACTGTTGAACCAAGAGTCTTTTTAAAATTCGTCACAAGTGTTGACACAAGGCTTCTTGGTGTCGACATTGAATGGTCTTGGCCTCGGTTATTAAGCAAAAGTATCGACTCCTTCTTCATGGGTGTCGACTTATCTTTTAATCTCTTGACCTCTCTGCACCTTAGTGTCGACACCAACTTAATCTGCTGTCGACTCATTAAGGTCTTTAGTTCTTCATGTAGAAGCTTGGTGTCGACTCATAATAGCGTGGTGTCGATTCAAGGCTTCATGTATTGGTTGGTGTTGACTCATGATTTCTTTGGTGTCGACCCAGGCTTTCACGTCTTCTTTGGTTTTGACGCATGTTGACATTGTGTCAACTCAGCCAAATAGCGTTGGCCTTTGAACTTTGCTGTCGGCATAACTTGAAGTTGGTGTTGACTCAATCTTTTGTTTTTCTGAAGGACCTTTGGTGTCGAATCATTTATTCTTTGGTGTCAACACAAGTTGAGTGGTGCCTGGATGGTCACTTGGTGTTGACTCATATGATCTCTGGTGTCGACATAAGTCTGAGTAATGTCAGGAGGTTCACTTGGTGTCAACTTATGTATTCTCTGGTGTCGACATAGGTTGAATTCCGTCAAGGGTGGCGAGGTGTCGACCCAAGTATATGTTAGTGTTGACTCATCTTGGTCTTCGTGCTTTGATTTGGTCTCAACTCAAGTAGTAGTTGGTGTCGACTCAACTTGAATTCCGGTCCAAAATTTGAAAATGTCGACTCAATTGATCATTGGTGTTGACACAACCTGTTTTCCTGTAGAGTTTCAAGCAAACGATTAGATGTGTTGACTCTTAACTTAATGGTGTCGACACTTGAATTAACAAGTGAGCTCTGCATTTAAGTGTCGACTCAAAGACTAATTGGTGTCAACCCAAAAGTTCTGTTTGAGAACATAAAGTGTCAACTCATTTAGCGTGAATTGTCGATTCAAATAGCATGAGGTGTCGACTCATAAGTTTTACTATGTCGACTCAACCTCTTTTTAGAAAATATTTTATTTCTTATCTTTTCTAACTTTAATAGAAAATGCCTTTTAATAAAAATCTTCAAAATTCATATAAATGCCCTTGGGCTAACACAACTTGAGGCTTTACCGATGACGATGTTCACAAAAATGGAAGAGCCCTTGCATCATTTTTTTGTTGCTTCTACGTTGTTCCTTGATTGCTGACAAAAAGAGAATCAAAAAAAAGAAAGCAAGAAAAAAAAAATGCCTAAAAAAAGAATGTACCTTCTTTGTTAGTAGAAGCACGAATCAAAAGAATAAAAGAGTGTTCTTAGGGGGTGATTGCTTCAAATTGGGAATTTGCTGTACAAAATAAGGTTGTCGACTAAAAAAAAGAGCAAAGAAATACCGTCAAGCATAAAAAAATTTTAAAAAAAAATTGTTGTGTCATGGAAGCACAAATCGTGGAAAGGGCCAAAAAAAGTGCTTCCAAGGTCATGATGATCACGTAATGCGAATTTATGCACAAGAAAGGATGTGCCATTTGCGCATATATGTAAGTGTGTATATATATATATATATATGTGTGTGTGTGTGTGTGTGTGTGTGTGTGTGTGTATAATGACTCGGTTGAATTGTTTTAAAGGGGGCGGCAATTCCATGAGCACCGTTAACATGTTTACAGATTTCCAAAAAAAGAAAAAGGGTACTGGTTCAAGTTTTGTTTTTTCTAATAGCAAAACAAAAAGAGAAGAAGCAAAAAAGGAAGAAGAAGAAAGGTGGAATCGGCAAGCCATTAATGAGAACCAACACCAATGCAAAAGTAACAAGTCAACGTTGAAGAAAAACACATGAGAACATGATGGGCTAGTCATCAATTGGTTCTTTCATCCAATTTCACCATCACATGTTAGACCCCCTTAAGGGTATTGATTCAGCTGGGCCAGAACATTCTTGTGCGGCTCTTATTTTTGATATCAGGGGCAGTTGCTATATCACAACAGAGAGTGGACTCTCAAGCATGCTTGTCAAGAAGAAAACCATTGTGTGGATTTTTTGGCAAAATGTGCCATGCATCTCAGCAAAAATGCTTAGAAATGCTTAACACTCCACATGTAGAGATCTCAGCAATGCTTACCATTGATATTCTTGGTCGAGGCTCTCCTTATCTCTTGGCTATGTAGGGTTGTTTGTAATCTAAAATTACCAAAAAAAGGGTGAAACAAAACAATAAATAGATTAAAAAAAATATTACACCTTGGAATCTATGAATGTGCAACAGGCATTCATGCAATTCGCCAAACAAGGTGCTGCACTGCTTCGAAAAATATAATGATTCAATGATTTTTTTTTGAACGGCTAGAAAACAAAATTATATTAAAAGGGAGAACAGTACAACAAACAAGTCCCACACCTATTAAGACAGCTTAACCGAAAAACTTAACAAACCCCCCTGCTGGAAAGATCAGAGAACTCAATTCATATACAAAAATCCAAAAAAGAAATACGACAAGAACTCCAAAAGCTTCAGCTCCCAACACCCGAAAAACCACACCTTAATAATGATTCAATGGTTTGCTTGTCCAGAAGCAAACCATTGTGTGGAGTTTTTGGCAAAAGTTGCCATGCATCTCAGCATTGTTGTCCAAAAGCTTCAGCTCCCAACACCCGAAAAGCCACACCTTAATAATGATTCAATGGTTTTCTTGTCAAGAAGCAAACCATTGTGTGGAGTTTTTGGCAAAAGGTGCCATGCATCTCAGCAACAATGCTTAGAAATGCTTAACACTCCACCTGTAGAGATCTCGGCTATACTTACTACTGATATTCTTGGACGAGGCTCTCCTTATCTCTTGGCTATGTAGGGTTGTTCGTAATCTAAAATTACCAAAAAAGGGGTGAAACAAACAATAAATAGATTAAAAAAAATATTACACCTTGGAATCTATGAATGTGCAACAGGCATTGATGTAATTAGCCAAACAAGGTGCTACGCACTGCTTCGAAAAATATAATGATTCAATGAATTACTGCTAACACTTGCACAAATTTATAAAGTGAAACCCTAAGGATGCATGCCCTGACTTCCATATTAACGAAAACTAACCAAATATGACTTTGGCAGTTTTCCCTTCTCTTGAATGATTCTTTCTCAGGAAATAATTAGAGTATATGCATGTTTAGCCAAAGAAAGAATTAAATAAAAATAAATATTGTTTGGAATTGGCAAGTCGAAGATTATTCTTTCTTAAGAAAGAAGAAGAGAAATCATTGACTATTACCATAACTGATTCAATGGCGACATGCCTATTAATTTCCTCGATTGCCATGCCAAATGGCATGCATAAACTGGTGGCGGCACATTATCACGCCAATAATGCCTAAAATCGCGAGAAATAAGGCACATGTATTGATAAGTCCAGTGTTTTGAAAATGGGACCGTTAATTAAGCAAATCAAAAAAATAATTGGACGGATGGATCATCGGTTTAACCGGAATCGAACCGTGATGTTATAATTACATCATTAATAATATTAAAATTATAAATATTAAATAAAATGACATTTAACTCACAATTTAAATAAAAAAATAAAAACATCTCATGATCTAAGTATGATTCTAATTAAAAAAATTAGAACGCCCAACAAAAATAATCAAAATTTAGTGCATATTTGATCCTCATATTAAAATAAAATAAACATAAATAACAAAAAAAAAAACTAACAAAGCAATAGGTCTCACAAGTAGAGTCAGGGAACAACTGCGAAGCTGAAAGTCTAAAAGTGCAAAACAGGAAAAAATCAAAAATATTCCAGGGGATCTCAATATTAAGGGTTAAATTTTTAAGGTGTGTGCGATTGTGCCTTTTGTGAAAATTGAGAGGATTGTGATTTATAAATTTCAATTTCTGAGAATGAAATTTTAAAAAGCTCTCAAATCGAGCAGTTCCCTTAAATCGATACTGGTTTTACCGGGTCATCGGTTCAAATCAGGTTGAAGCGGTTTTTTCATTTGACCGGTTTAATGGGTAAATCCAAACCATTTCTCAGACTGGTTCTCAGTTTAACCGACCGATTCGGTCCGATTTTCAAAATAGTGGATAAGCCTAAGCATGCGAATTATAAAAAATGCCAGGTCTATATATATATATATATATATATATATATATATACACACACACCATTCAAATACTTTAAGTCTCACTTTTGATGCTAGCAAGCAAGCATCAACTCGAGGGTGAGATCGGTTCCGTTTTAATTAATTTGATTAAATGTTTATGTGATCATTTATATGCGTGGTGTTATTATTCAACAAGTGTGCATCTCATATAAATAAAAGGCTTGTGAGCTCGGTGATCTTTTAAAAAGTTTTGTTAGATCCGTCGATGTGCACGGAGACTGGAGAAATTTAATTTGGAAATAGTTTTAAGTTTCGATAAATTTCGAGAATGTGAAATTTAAATTAATATAAAGTTAAAATATTAACTTTAGTGGTAAAATTGCATATTCGTAGATTAAATGTATCATTCATGCACATGGGGATATATGTGCATACATCTTGGTGAGTGACATAAGGGGTGTGTCAAAACTTATAGCAGAAGCTTCTACTTTTTTCCCCCTTGGCCTCACTCTCTCTCTCTCTCTCTCTCTCTCTCTCTCTCTCTCTCTCACACACACACACACACACACACACACACACATTTCCTCAATTGAAGAACACAAGACCTCTTTGTAGAAGTCATCTTGAAAAAGTCCTGTGTTTTTACCGAGAGCTTTGTTTAACCGATCGATCGGTCTTGTACGCGTTTTATTTTCTTTTTTGTGTTTTTAGGGTTTTGTTTATAAGTTTGTTTTCGTTATTTTGGGTGGCTGTAGGTTTGAGAAGACTGATAGGGCTTTGAGCGTAGGAATTCTAAAGTGAAGGAGAGTCTCTAAGTGATTTGAATAATTTTGATACAACGACCAGAGCTTTAATATGCTATTCAGATATCAAAGTTGATCTATGCAATAACTTGAGAGGAGTCTCAAGTAACGAAGACCAAGAATAGGATTTCGACGGCAGACTCGCACGAATTTGGTGAATGAGGATTCGGTTAGAAGACTGATTAGCAATAGGTTGAAGATTCAATTGAGTATTGTAAGAGTTTCTTGTAATCAAAATTTTCATTATAGTGCGTGTTTTTTTGGACTTGGATAAGGCCCGTGATTTTTTACCCGTTTGGGTTTTCCACGTTAAAATCTCCTGTCTTATGGATGGTTGTTTGGTTATCTTATTATTTCTAATTTTCGTTGCAAATCGAACAAAAAGGATTTTTAGTTTTCGTTTGATGGGAAATCATATTTTTTCAAAAGACATATACGATCAATTGACCGTAGTATCGGCTCACATTGATGATGAAGATATGATTCTTCATACCTTGAATGAATTACTTGAGGAGAATAACTCGTTTAAGACGTTTATTCCAATGAGATCTAGACATTTATCCATGGAAGAGCTAATGTCTTTACTCAAAGATGAATCAATTCATATTGAAGAAGCAATCAAATCTCAAGAAAATCATGTTGTCTTTCAAACAACTCGATCGAATCATTCCTTTCAAAATGAAACTTTTCAAGATGGAAATTACTCGATTCCAAAGAAAATAGATCTGAAACCAGAGAATACTATCGAGGTAATAGATCCTCCTCTTATAATAGAGGAACACGATCAAGATCTTTCTTTAACAATGTTGCAATAGCTTGTCGGATTTATGGTCACACAAATCACACGACAATTGGCTGCTATTATCGACATGATGCCAACTATGCTTTCCCAAATTCTATTAACTCCAACAACAACAATCCTTCAAGAGCTTTCCTCAGCACTTCTCATAGGACAAAATCCTCCCAATGGTTCTTAGACACGACTACTACATACCATATAACAAATGATCTTAATAATTTACAAGTACATCATCCTTATCAAGGGGCTAGATAATGTCGTTGTGAGGAATGGAGTGATTCTTCGAATCCAAAACACAAGCAATGGCATTTTTCCTGCACCTCATTCTTCCCTCAAACTCAAAAACATTTAACATGTTCTTTTTGTCTGTACACAAATTTGCCTATGATAACAATTATCTCATTATTTTTTATGCTCAATCTTTCTTCATTCGGGACAAATCTACAAGGAAAATTCCTTTTAGAGGTCCTCTTGTCAAAGCACTCTATCCACTTATCAGAGTGACTGATAAAACATAATTTCCAAACTATAACAATCATAACCCATAGGGATAAACATTAATAATTTTAGCAAAAATTGTCATAAAAATATTATAGTGTAGCAGTATCTTAAAAAAATCAAATGCATAATTGATTTTAATTGCAACTTAACAATTGAGTACTCAAATGAAAAAGTTTCAGTGCACTCTTCATTTTTGGGTATATTGTATACCCTTCATAAATTTACCATAAAGATTCATAACTAAACTGCAAAAATTCATAATTAAAAAATTACACAAATTTATAAATTAAAAGTCATGAAAATTCATAAATTTATTCGTAAAATTTTATAACTATAAACCACATAATTCATAACTCACAACTTTTGATTTGACAATTCGAATATTTTTATAATTTTAATCATAAATATTTATAATTTTAATTACAAAATCTCGACATACTATACATTCAAAAGGAAGGGATTTGTATTGAAACTTTTTCCTTACTCAAATACCAAGTTTTTTTGGCAGTGTATAAAAATACACCCCAAACACAGTTTGGCATCGTTTGGGCAAAATTGCATAAATTTTGCTTATTTTTGTGTTTTTAAAATTTTTTTCATCATTTGACTAAATTCTTTTATTTTTCTTGAATAGTCTCAGTCATATGAATTGAAAAAGTAAAAAAATTTGATAAAAAGATGAAAAAAATTCATTAAAAGCGGAAATAAGCAACATTAAGTTTGGCTTGTTGGCTTATTTTTATCTTTTGTAAATATTTTTTTATATTTTGTTAACAAAATTTCACTTTTTGGCTCGTTTCGTTGAGATGAATCGAAAAGTATAATAGTTCGATTAAATGATAATTTTTTTTTACTAAAAAAAAAAAAATTAAATAAAATAAGCAATAAAAAATAATTATGCAGGAGGCCCAAAGTGTGCACAAGAGTTGGGCCCATCATTGTCTTCATGATGACATGAAAGAGAAGGTGCATATCTTTTGTTTTTTGTCATTTTCTTTTTCCCAACATTGGGTTTATTATGTTTTCTTGGCATGGGCATCTCTACCATGAAAAGAGTCAATCATTCAAAAAAAAAAAAGGCAGGAAATTCATAGTTCACAGATATTCTGCTCCACAAAATTTGTAAATGAAAAGATGAAGGATCCAAGAGAGATAAAATGCTATACTATATTGCCCTAGGATTCTTATCTTTCTTCTTTTTGCCTTTTTAGACTTTCTAAAATGTCAGCTTTCTTGTTTAAAAGTTGGCTTTTAAATTATACTTTTGGACATTTTAAAAAGTTCATTAAATTTCTTTTTTAATGAAGAAAATTATTCACATCTCAAATAATCTAATTAACTTTTTTTTTGAAATAAATAACTATAATGCTATTTCCAAAAGTAAAAAAATCAAAAAAAAAAATATGTCAAACACCACAACTTAAAAATAAAAAATAATAATATATTAGATATTTTAACAAAAAGTCAAAAAACAAAAAGTCATTCCAACTAATATAATCCCAAAATTAAAAAAACTAACCCCCCTCCCTCTCAAAAAAGAAGAAGTTAAATTTCTAAAAAAATTTAACTTTTTAGACATTCTAAACAAATTAGCTAGTTTGAAACTAAACTATATGCCAAGTTACTATTTCTTTCTATAATCTAGCACTTGATCAGGTGAGACTATATAAATGTTTGGTAATCGACTTAAAGTTAATTTATTATCTTCTGGCTGAAAATTATACCCAAAAAAAAATTAACTGTTAAGTTATTATTTTTTCCACTTGGCATAGTGATTTAAACCATTTTTTTTGCCAAATAATTTTTTATTTACTTAGCTTAAAAATAAAATAATTAAAACCCTAGTTTTGAACTGAATTACCAAATAGAAACCATGTAAGACTCATCGTTGCATCAACCATTATTAGTATGCCATATTATCTATGTAATAAAGAAAAAATAATAAAAAAAACAAGTATAGCATTATTGGCAGATAAAATACTTTTTTTTTTTTTTTTTTGTTGATTGTGGTGGACGAGTTTTTGCCTTACAACAACCACTAGCGGTATTTTTTATTTTTCTCGTGCTTATCCTATATCTACTTTTTTTTAATAATTACGTGTTTAGCTCAGACTTGTGTGCAGCTCTGCTAATTTTAATGATCTAGCTCATCTTTTTTTTTTCTATATATAATAATTATGTGTTTAGGTTAGCTTGCGCACCTCTACTAATTTTAAGGTCTTAGCTCATCTTATTTTTTTTAATAATTACGTATTTAGATCAGTTTACGTGTACCTTTACTAATTTTAAAATCTTAAAAATAACAACCAGGCAAACCTCTAGTAATCTTTTAGAGATTCGCACCAGTGACCATTGAATAGTAAACGCAAAGCCAGACCAGTTGAACTACCTTTAAAGATTTTATCGTATTTTATTTGTTAAATTGGCAACTCCAACAGCATGAGTGTGTGTTTCATGCAAAAGTTTCACTTCGATAATTTAAATTGTTTATTTTTTAGATTTTGGTGTACAACAATCATGTAAAATTTGTATTAATCGAATATTGTTAAGTACTTAAATAAATTATGTTGGTCTATAAAAATGATGTAGTCTATTTAATGTTCGTTTTTTTTATTAGTTAAATACTAATCAAATTATAAATGAACGATTTATTTTTTTAAGACAAATATGATTTGTACAAACACTTAATATTATTTGATTAATTTAATTTTTTATATAAATTATTTATACAATAAAATTTATAAAATATTCAATTTAAATTATCAAAGTAGGACCGAGAATAGGCTCACCGGCCCTTAACAATACCGTAATTTTGGGGTGTCAATAATAGACAAATCTATACCCTTTTTGGGCTCTATTTGGCTAACCTTTTTAATGACTTTTTTGTGATTTTTTTCTTTTTTAATGAACATCTTGATTTTTTAAGCTAATTTTTTACTTTCTTGATTCAGCATGAATAAAACAAATATAAAAGTATAGCTGGTTTGAAGTAGTTTTTTTTCATGTTATCTAAACTCTTTTTATTTTGTAATCAAAATTTTTTACTTTTCTAATTTATTGTAACGAGATAAATCTAAAAAGTATTATCGTTTGAACAAACATAAAAAAATCTTTACTAAAAGACGGAAAAAGTCATATAAAAAAAGCTATCACACAAACGGTGCCTTAATTAGTAATGACATCCAAGGGAGCATTGAGGGTATTTGTTATTACTTAATTTTTCCCTTTTTTAATTTATAGTTTAACAAAAATCTAAGAATATTCATACAATTTTATTTATAGTTTTTTGTTGATAGTTTTAATTCTAAATTAATAAACATAATTTTTATTACTTTAATCTATAAATTTATAACTTTAATAAATACTTGTAACTTTTTCTTAAACTGATAATCAAATATTTGTATTTAATTATAATTTATAAGTTTTAAATTAAGTTCACTTACACCAAACACATCTTTGGTTGACACTGATAGAGGGTCGTAAGTCGGCTCATCTCTAATTTATGAAATGATAACTGAGATTAGCAATATAATTTTTTTAACTATTATATGAGGGTAGTTTGCATATAATTAAAGTCTGTTTTTGGAATAATAATTTATTGATTAATTTTATTTTGTTTGTTTTTATTTTTACTATTTTTTTTTTTACTATTTGAACAAAAAATAATTTATTTTTTGGAACCATTTCATCAAGACGAACAAAAAAAGTTAAAAAATGTTGAACAAAAAATATAAGAAATTAAAATGACAAAAATAATCCGAAATAAGCTAAAGCCTGATTTTTCTTTACTTATTCTTATCTTCAGTGAATTATTTTCATTTTAATTGTCGTCTTTCGTAAACTTTTTTGGTCAAAACTTTTACCTTTTAATTTCTCTTATCGAGATAAATTTAAAAAGTAAAAAAAATTAAAAGACGAACAAAAATTCAACAAAAATAAGCAAAATAGTAAAAATTTAGCCCAAACAAAATTTAAAAATTAAGACATTTAAGGCTAAACTTGGGAATTTTCGTCTTTTATGATTTGTTGTTAGAATTTTATCTATTTATTTTTATTTATTTTTAAGTGAATCCAACTTAGACACAGTAGAAAAGTTAAAAGAAAAATTATCAATATTCTATAAAAGTTTATTAAAGTCAAAAAAATAATTAAATTAAAATTACTTTTTCCATTTCTGAACTTGTTTGATAATAGTGTCCGGAAAAGCAAATACTTTTCAAAAATGTCAAGATTAGGTAAATTTAAAAAATAACAAATTTGACACAAATCCCAAGAAAATACTACGTACAAAAAAATTAATGAGAAAACTAAAATTCCAAAATCCTATATTATTAAATTAGCATCGAGTTAAATGAGAAGGGCGGTAGGACTTAGGAGATTTTCTATTCCAAAAAAATAACTATCAAAATATATTCAAAGCTATTGAATCATTCGAGAATTTTGAGTTACAAAAATTCTAGAATATATCTAATGGCATTTACTACATTAAATTAAATGAACATATAAATTTCAAGACAGCTGTTTACTTGTTCTATCAGTACCAAAGGCATTATCGTGTTAAATAAATCCACGATTTTTAACACTTTGCATGACTCAGAACTTAGAACGATAAAAAATGATCAATCCTTGGTCCGCATTCATGACTTGTATCAATTATATGAATAATTACAAAATACAAGGATTGATACACAATCTTAAGGTCCCACTCACCTCTAATTAAGGTTATCATGATCACTATGATTTTCCTTAGCTTATACGTATGATATTATTATTGTCCTCGTTTTTGTTATGGTGTGAAATGTGGGATGGAATGAAAGTTTTATAAATCATTCTCAATTGTCACTTTACATATAATGTTCATAATAGGTAATTATCGATTTGTCATTGTTGTTGCTACCTATTAAGATTGTTTGGATAGTACGAGAAAAATTTATGATCGTAATAACTGCCGACGTAATGTCATTATGAGATCACTTTACATATTATTTTAAAAGTCATTTGTAATGTGATGTTATTATGGCCTCACTAGTTACCACTATATGTTAACATCGCTATAGTAATGTGATAGAAATTCACAATTATATTTGTCACTACCTTGTGATCATTATGATTCTTTTGCTTTTGTTCTCAGCAGATGTTGTAAATTTTGTTTGGTAGATCAGTATTTTTCACTTTTAGTTTTTTCTCCTATCAAAATAATAGAAAATATGCAAATGAACTTAAAAATTAGATGATGTTAATTATACTTTGTTTTCCAAACTTTTGTTACTCTATCACTTAGATTTTCCTTTCCTAGCTATTAACTTATTTCCATTTGGTTTTATGTAAATGTTTGAACAATTTATATTACGAATGAAAATGATTAATGTTAACAATTGTTCTACATAACATTTGTCTTACATTTGTCCTCAATTTCTTGTTAAAGACATAGACTTTGCTTTATAAGACGTTAGGTAGGTCGGTTGAACAAGGAGTGGATATATCAGTAAGTTAGTTATATTGATATAACCGCATGAGTTGTATGTATATCATAGAGCATTGTAATGAGCTGTATGTGGAATGCTATTTTTTAATTCCTAATTTCTCTCATGGTATCAGAGCTGCTTTCGCTCTAACGGGCTCCAAGTTTCTTTTTTTATTCTTCAATGGTGAGTTCATCCAATTCTTTTCTTCTTCCAGCAAATGTTTCATTACTCATCTCGAATCTTAACTCATTGATTACTGTTCGACTTGATTCCACAAATTATGTGATCTGAAAAAAGTATATCCAAAACGTTCTTCGCGCAACTAGATTACTAAGCTACATCGATCAACTTCAAGAACCTCCTACTGAAATGATTGTCGAAAGTGAAGGCAAGGCAATACCTAATCCTGAGTTTCTCCAATGGCACTAATAGACACGCATCTTCTACGCTGCATCACAGCCTTTGTCAAAAATTATCTACTCATCTGTTATCAACTTAAACAACTGTAGAGATGTATGCACATCTTTGGAGAAGAGATTCACCTCACTTTTTAGATCGCACATTCAACAATTGAAGAATAAATTGCAAAATGTAAAGAAGAAATCAAGCTCCATGAATGAATATTTTAGACAAATTAAAGACATATACGATCAATTGGCCATAGTATTGACTCACATTGATGATGAAGATATGATTCTTCATACCTTGAATGGATTACCTGACGAGTATAACTCGTTTATGACGTTTGTTCCAATAAGATCTGGACAAGAGCTAGTGTCTTTACTTAAAATTGAATCAATTCATATTGAAGAAGCAATTAAATCTCAAGAAAATCATGTTGTTTTTCAAACAAGTCGATCAAATCATTCCTTTAAAAATGAAACTATTCAAGGTGGAAATTACTCGATTCCAAAGGAAATAGATCAGGAACTAGAGGATACTATCAATGTCACGCCACGAAATTCGGGTCACGCGAAAGCCCACCAAAACACCCATTTATAAAAAAATAGGTTTTTACAGTTGAATATCAAATATACAACATTGAATAAAAACTTCCCACAGTTCAACTCTCATAAAATTGTAAATCATGCAAT
>JAULJZ010017738.1:0-38775 GCA_032270985.1 Heliamphora pulchella
AATTCTCAGAAAATGCTTGGAAAAATGTTGAAAAATTGCCTGGAACAGACTGCCACTGCTCCTGTGCGCCGCCGCCTAGAACTGCCAACTTCCTGAGGCCGTTCCCGCCTCATCCGAACTCCGTTTTTGACATTCTTTATATTGATGGAAAGCTCTCGAAATATAGAATTTTTTTTATCAAAAAACATTCTATAAAATTTCCCAAAAAAAGGCTTTCCCAAAAAAGGCCAAAAAATAGCCTAAAATCATTGCCGTCGCACCACTGCGTTGTCGCCTCCGTTGCTACCCTGTTTGGGCTTTTTCTTATGCTTCTTTGGTGCTAGGTTTTAGTGAGAAAATAGCTTAAATATCCAGCCACATGATGCTTCAAAAAATGCCTCGAAAGCAGTGCCAAAACAGTCCCAAAAATATCCCCAAACCATGCCGCTGGCCTGTTTACCGCCTATTTGGGTTGTGATTTTGACCCAATTTTTTTGGTTTTCTGCAGTAGTTTGAGGTATGTTTTACTGTTATTTATGTTTAAAAAATTACCCAAAAAATAGTCCCAAAAATGGCCCAAAAATCATAAAAATTGCCGCCGAACCACCGCTGGCAAAGCCGCCGAAACCAGGCTATTTTAGTGAATTTTTCTTGTTATTTTTGACATATTTTTTATGTCATTTTTTATTCATAAATACTGTAGAAAAACTCATTAAAAAATAGTTTCAAACCGTTAAAAACTTTCTGCGATCCGTGGCTCGTAAAAACTCGAACCACCGTCGGTGCTACCTCTATTCTTTGTGTTTTTGGATATGTTCAACCTGTTCATAAACAATCTAAATAAATATTTTAAAAACAAAAACTAGCTATTACATCGATCTTACATCCTGAAGGCTCAAATTTAATCTATCACAATCAACACATGTGATTAAAAATAATAATCATTATTCACACCATTCGTACCGGTAGAACCTGAACAGCTTTAGTCTTAAAGAAAAGTTATGAAAAAGGTTCAACCTATCCGCATATTTATAGGGCTACAGCAAGGACCTGGGGAGTAATTATGAGTAAGACTTCCAGTGGAACACAGACACGTATCAGCGATTTTCGCAATTAAGCAAACCTCATAGCAGTATCTGTAATTATGAAAAATTAGCAGCAATTTTTGTAATTTTCATAAAATACTGAATTACAATTCGCACTACTAAAGAACTATAATTGCACTATAACCCATAATCTCAAGAACATATAGTATTAAGCTCTTGTTATTAAATGCTTACCATTTCTTCCCACGTTAAGATTCTCGATACTTGCCAATTAAATTTAATTTCTAACAGTTTAATTTAACCAGCATCTTGATATCCCTTAAGCCCTTCCGCTTAACTTATCTCACCGTTGGATAATCAAATCCACCTGCAAGGTTTGCCCCGGTTAAAACTTATAAGCTTCTTTAAGGGGGTATCACCATTCCTGATGTTTCATGACGAAAATTCCGTCAATAATTAATATTCACTAAATAAATAATACCGCTATCCAATTCACTAGGAATATAAACCCATATATGATCGCACCCTCTAATAAATCAAAATAATGAATATTAAATATACGCAAATTAATAATTATTTCAAGATTAAGAGGATAAGCACTATTTATAATAATCTTGGGGTGTGAATTAATTTATATAGTTAGTATAAAATTAATTACCCCAAATGTCTGATTCAATATACAAAAAGTGTACTGGCACAGAGAGTCGGAACAATAGACGATGCTATTATCTGTTTCCCGTAACCAAAACAGACCTACTAAAACTCTGTACCACATTCGTACCGATGGAATGTCCATTTCTTTTTAAACTGTGAACATAAAACTTATATTTTGCAAAAACCTAAAATCTGATCTTTTATGTGCAAGCTGTACTCTACACACCAGATTAAATACTATACAGCATATCGGATATATATGTATAACATTAAAGAAATGATACACATATATTGCTCATAAAGATTATCATAAAATATAAAATTAATTTTATTAAAATAAAATTAAATAATACAAATATGATTTTTAGTATACCAATCCTAACAAGAATGGGGACCAGCCATCTGAGTGAGAATAACAGAAAATGGGGCCTCTAAGGCTGTATTTATAAAGCATGGAAAGGCTAGAGAAAAAAAAAAGCAACAAAAAGTATAATCAATGTGACGACCTCCAACTTGGAAGGCACCGTACAGTGATATCATCCATTTAACCAGGCGACCGCCAGGTTAAAAGTGGCAACCGCCAGTTTGGATGTGGCGACCACCATGTTGTATATGGCGACCGCCATGTTAAAAGGTGGCGGGCATGTATTAGTTTGTAGATTCTACAGTTTGTGTAAATTTTGATATTTGTATGATGCATCCATGACAGTTTGAGTAGTAAGTACAAAATAAACCATACAAGTTCGAAAATGCGTCAAAAAGTGGTAGAATGTATCAAAATATAAACTGTCACGCTCCGAACTCTGGGTCACGTGAAACACCCACAACTACCATACATACAACCCAACCCGAGAATACACTCTCAAGATAAACCATACATGCATTGCATATATAAACGCTCAACGGCTAACAAAACATAAGGCTCCAACGCCAGAAGCTTATACTACACGGCCCCAATGCCGAAAAACATGTAATAAGCATACATGTAACAAAAGACAAAAGGAAGACTATAGATCTTCCGCTTCCTCAGCAACCCAGATCACCCTACGTAATCGGTACCTGAGGAAAATAAAATCCCACATCGTGAGCCAAGGCTCAACAGAAACTAGACAAGCATGCAGTATAAACAAAACATGCTAAGAAAATCGAAGTGTAGTTTTTGACTCTCTTTCAAGCCTTGAAAACAATTTTCAGATGCAAGGGAAAGCAAGGATACAAACCATGTTTTGACTCGCACACAGGAGCCTTGAAAACAGTTGAAAAAGGTTTTTAGATCGCGATTCACATGACTCTTAAAACAATTTGAAAACTGGTCTATCCATCCCATAATGCAATTCATGCAATCCATGTATCTTCTCGGACTTTCACCGATGGACCGTAGCCCCCGTCAATGCATCTTTACAAACTTTAACCGAAGGGTCGTAACCCTATCGAACACCTCTTTACAGACTTGGACCGAGGGACCGTAGTCCTATCAAACGCTTCTTTACGGACTTTAACCAAGGGGTCGTAACCCTAACGTAATCTTCTCGGACTGAAACTGAATGGTCGTAACCCTAACGTAATCACCAGTAGCTAGAGCTAACATAACCATCTACCTCATTCCATACACCTATGCATAACTTACTCATGATTTAAATGCATAAAATCACGTATTATCACTACGTATCACAAATCACGTCACACATAATGCTAACGAAAACTATGTAAATCATATTACATAATCTAAGCATGAATAAACTATAGTTATAACGTGTTTAAAGTCCGTTACAAAGCACATAGCCACATAGAACAACCAAGCCTAGCCCGAAGGCCACGAGCCCAAACACTCAACGTATAACAAATACCCACATCTCATCAACTCATCATCCCCGAGGATGGCATCAACACGAACACCTGAGGTCACCACACGACCCCCAAAATCACAACACAACCAACCGAACCCCAAAAGGAATCCACAGGTATTTGAATCGACTAATTCCCATAAATTAATCAATTGACTACCATAGGACGCCAATCGAAAATCAAAACCCAGCCAACAAACTCCTAAGGCCCTAACATGACCAAAGAAGGACCCACACAAGCCCACGACACCGACACACATCCAACACATGCCCACGACACCCTAAGAAACAAGAAACTTGGTCAAATGGCTCACAAGGATGAAAAATAACCTTTTTCCAAACATTCGGCCAAAAACGGGTGAAAAACATTTGTGAAATCTTGACACACCTTCACTCTTTTGATCATAACTTTTTGTACAAAAATAATTTTGAAATGAGAGAGGTGTCATTGGAAAGAAGACTTCCGGGGCTTCAATTTGAGCACAAGAACGACCCCATCCCGAGTCCGGATGAGGGAGATACATCGATTTAAAAAATATAATTTTTTCTGCAATCGCCCAGACCGATCGATCGGTTAAAAGACCAATCGATCCGTCTCACACCAGTCTCGGTTTTTCAGAAAATAGAACAGGTTTTTCAGCCCCAAAACATCTATAAGCCCTAAAATAAAGCCTTTAAACACCAAATCTACTACCCATGAGCATACCCGAGCCCAATACTACCATAATGCTTCAAAAGAAACCATTACAACTCAATTCCATCCACTGAAAACGATGAAAAATAAATTTTTAAACCAAAAAACCTATTTTTATGCAAAGTCAGATCTATAACAATCTGACCGGTAAAAATACACCCGATTACACGTAGCACCCTTATAAAACATACAAGTCTAGAATCCTACCTCGGTGAGTTAAAAACTCGATGCCTCGAATCACGTGCAAAATCGAGCTTCGTCGGAATAAAATTCTGACTGGATGGTTGCGTAGCCCACCGTGCCAAAAGCAAGGATCCACTGTTGGATTACTGAAAATTGAGCCCTGGGCCACCGAGAACTTGGAGAGAAGGTAGAGAGAAAATGGAAAACTTAGTAGTTAAGTTTTGAAAAATATCTTTTGAAAATATCTAACTCCAGATATTTATAGGTCTCCAAAATATCTTTTTTTGAAAATTTTTGAAATTCGCACCACAACGGCCCACGGCCCTGGGAACCTACCCCGCATGCATATCAAAGCCCGATCATGAATTGAAAGCAATAAAAACATGCTTAAACGAAAACACAAAATACGCGTATGAAAACACCGAAAAAGAAAACGGGTCAGGGTCTCACATAAACTAGGGCACCTAAGCCGAATAAACAGCAAACTGGGGCATGCAGGCCATGGATCAAGTAAATGTATAAGAATGTATCAAACTGGGGTACGTAAGCCCATCAAAATAAATGTATCAGAAAATATATGAAACTTGGGGAGCTCTCTCTCTCACTAAAGCCTCAAGCGGACCCAGCGAGAGGAAGGACTGGCCTCATCCGAGCTGACATCCTCGAAAAGCCTCTCGATGTTATCGCTACCATCACCATCGCTGCCGAAGGAAAAAGACACGGCTCTGGATCAACTCCTAGTGGAAGAGACGAATCCTCTGGAGTGAGCTCGAGAAGATGCCCAGGAACCACGACCTCAAGCTGGGGCTGGGGCTGGGGCTGGGGCTGGAGCAAGAGGCCTAACTAGAGCCTGTGACGGTACTATGCCGTAGCTGGAATTGGAGGCTGTCAAAAGAGAAGTAAGACTCAAAACAGAATAATGACAGAAGGTGTAGAAAAACTAAGAAGAACGTATAAGCTACTTACAATGGCCACTGGCGTGAAAGCAACGCCGGCTGCTTGCATCGAGGCATCCATCTGCTGGACCAGTGCCCTCAGGCAGGTGACCATCAGCATCGTACGGTCCAGCTAAGCCTGGTTGATCTGCAAAGAATAAAAGAGAGCAGTTCAAGAAAACAAGATAAGTAAAAAGAGTAAATAACTAATGGAATGGTGAACGACAAACCTGACCGATGTCAGCCCTGAACTCTGGCACTTGCAGAACAGGGACTGATAGAGGAAAGGGGAAGCCGTACACTACAGTCTAGATATCCAATGGAATCTTTGGGACCTTCATCCCGCCAGCAGCATCACTAGCAGCAGCAGCTTCGGCAACAGCAGCTCTAGCATCACCGGCATCAGCATCCTCCGGTGCCTGTCCTCTCCTCCTGCCACCAGGAACAATCGGGTCGGGTCCTAGTGGTCCCAGCAAGTGTGCTCAGACCCAGGCTATGTAGTCCCCCTCTGGTACCAGTAGCTCTGCGACATGCGTCCCCACCATCTCCAGGAGAAGGTCAACGCGGCCTAGAAGATCAGTCCGGCGCATGCATACTAGAGGAACCACCGGTATACGAAAGTGATTCAGGCCGAGCGACTGGCAGACCACTCACTCCCTGAGATAATACTCTCAACCAAATGGACCCTCCCATAGGATCCACCTCGAGGTGAGGTCCCGGCTGCGCATCAGATCTACGCCAGCCTAATCATCTACCCCTCTTTAAACATCCCAATGGACATGCAATAGTTCAAACTACAATGCAATGTGAAGAATAGTAAGCAATATAGTATGATGAACAAAATACAGTAATCGGTGTGCAGAACAAAGAACAGTACAGTGCAGTGCAGTGCCGTGAACAGTATAATGCAGAGAGTAATGTAGAGTGTAGTAAGAAAAAAATAAAAATACTTGGTCGGGGGTCAGCCGGTCCAAACATACCCAGAACCGGTCGATGTTCTTTCCCCCAGCCTTCTTCCCCTTCAGGCCTCAGGACCACCCGGCCGCTCGAGGAATGACTAGAGAGTCTGCCACCGACTTCGCTGGGACATGAAGCTCGAGAAACCCATAAGTTCACAGCTGCAAAGAGAAGATGTCAGCAAGCGGATAAAAATAGATAACAGAAAGGAATGGAAATGCACAAAAACTAATTCATATCTCCTAGACCCTCCTGTATCCCCATATGCTGAGCTCCTAGGGGAACCGAGTCAAGGTCCGCATAAAGCCGTAGAGGGTGGCAAGAGCAGCTCCTCCCCAGTCGAATGAAGCTACCCGATCATGACAAGTGAGGGCGCCGAGGTAATGCCGATGAACGGTATTCTCCTTGTTCGAAAACAAGGAGGCACCGAACATGTACATCAGAAAGCCCCGGGCGATCAACTTGAAGTGGCGGGGCTCAA
Organism: Heliamphora pulchella; assembly: GCA_032270985.1. NCBI lineage: Eukaryota > Viridiplantae > Streptophyta > Magnoliopsida > Ericales > Sarraceniaceae > Heliamphora > Heliamphora pulchella. The sequence goes on from JAULJZ010017738.1 coordinate 6,774, forward strand.
TGCAGTGAAAATGATGAAAGCGCTCAAAATACCAAATGTATCGGACTCGGTCCATGTCCATCTATGTGGGGATAGCTCCAAGAAAATACATCAGTGCGTCAGCGGAGTGGGCGACGGATGGATCGAATGGAATGGGGGCTCCTCCCACTCGGATGCCCGTAATGAGAGAGAAGTCCAGAGACGTCAGGGTAGCCTCAAAAGTGGTGAAGTGGAAAGTGTTGGTGGTATCCCACCACCGCTCAGCTAGGGTCGTCAGCTAGACCCGGTCATTGCTCGTCCTACCCAATAAGGGTATGAACCGAGCAAAGCCAGAGGCATCAATAATAGCCTGGCTGGGAGCAAGGAAGGCATCATACCACTCCAACACCTCTCCGGAGGCAAAACCACCGAAACCTCTGATGTAATGGCCAACCTAAAAAGAAAAAGACAAGCAGAGGATACATAAGAGCAGACCAAACAATGAAGAAAATGGCTAAAAGAAATAAAAACCCTAGATTCATGTGTGTGTGACGACCCTCCAATTTTCTCAAAGCCCTAGAAGACTAGGCACCCTAAGCCCTGGTGCGCCAGGTAAACCTAGCACGTCCTAGTAGAAGACTAGGAACCCAAAGCTCTGGTGCGCCAGGTAAATCTTTCTAACCCTAGGTTCGTGTGTGAATGACGATCCTTTGATTTTTGCACGTCCTAGTAGAAGACTAGAAACCCTAAGCCCTGGTGCGCCAAGCAAACCATGCACGTCCTAATATAAGACTAGGAACCCGAAACCCTAGTGCACCAGGCAAGCCTGTATCATTTTGTGTTAATGATATTCACAAAAATCAAAAATAAAAAAAAATCTTTGTGTTTTGTCCCTTTTGCCCTAATTTTCCTTGATTTTGTAAAATTTTTCTTAAATTTTCTAAAATTTTTAAAATTTTACCCTAATTTGCTAGGATTTTTAAAAATTTACGCCAATTTTTTAAAAAAAAATTTCTTAATTTTCTGGAATTTTTGAAAATTTTGCCAAAGATTTTTTAAGAGTTTTCCTTAGATTCTTGAAAGATTTTCCTTAATTTTTTAGGATTTTTTAATTTTTAATTTTTTTAAAAAAAATTTCCTTAATTTTCTATGATTTTTGAAAAATTCCCCCTAATTTCTAGGATTTTCTAAAAAAATTTTCTTAAATTTTCTAGGATTTTTGAAAAAATTTTCCTAAATTTTCTAAGATTTTTGAAAAAGTTTCCCTTAATTTCTAGGATTTTCTAAAAATATTTTCTTAATTTTCTAGGATTTTAAAAAAAAATTCTTGATTTTTTTTAATTCTTTTAGATTTTTAAAAAAATGCCCTTTAAGTTTTTATTTTTGGAAAATTTGCCATAGATTCTAGGATTTTCAACAACAATTTTCTCTAAATTTTTAGAATTTTTGAAAATTTCTCTCCCCTTAGATTTTTATCTCTAGCCCCAAAAACAAAAATAAAAACAAAAAAAAAATTTCCACTTAGATTTTTATGTTCAACCCTAAAAATAAAATAAACAGAAACCAACCCCTTAGTTTTTATGTTTTTCCTAAATAATAAAAAAAAAATTAAGCCCTTTATTTTTGATGATTTGTTAAAATAACCTCCCATTTTATTGTTTATTCAAAACCTAGTGTCCCTACTATTTTAATCTTTATTGCACAGGCGCCTAAGCTAAGTCCAAAATTCCAAACATTACACAGCAATCATCATCAACATCATCATCATCAAAATAAATCATCATCATCACATAATATCATATCATCATATGGGGATCCTAGGCATGCGTCTATATTTGAGTGATATCATAAAAATTGCTTTGATATTGAAACAGTAAGGATAGAAAACTTCCTGATGGGCACTGGCGAGACATATGCTGGTCCAGCTCCCGAAGAAGTACGTCATCGGCAATGGAGTCCGTGGGTGGCTCGTAGCGCCGCATTCCACCCAGAAGCAAGCGATGGGGAACCGGAGTGTAGGTGTGCGAGTCGAATGGTACTGGATGGCCCTTTCCAGCATCAGGATCTAGGAAGTCGGCCATTGTGGCCTCAGCAGCAGCATTTGCAACTACCTGTGCCTCGGCAGCTGCTCGTGCCTCCTCCTTGGCTACACAGCGGGAGGCACGCTCCGCCTCAAGTACAAGGGCATCCATCGCACCCAGTGCAGTGGAAGGCTGAGTGGTGGTGACCCCACCAGCAGGAAGGCTAGAGGTCGTGCTCCCGAGAGTCCCCATGATAGAACTTTCGCTAGCGGAGGAACTGCGGATAGCTCCCGTAATATCCTCAGGATGCCCGTGTCCTGCTATGTCAGAAAAGAGCATAGGTAAAGGCTAAAGGGCAAGAGGAAACAAGGGAAAGTTGAGAGAGAGTCGAGAGAGAGAAAAAGGTTAGAGAGAGTGTGGGTTTTGAGGGAATGAACCAGATTCGCGCACCTCATGGGCCTTAGCGCATTTGTAGGTGGTGGTCGCCACCTTCAATTATGGCGGCCGCTGGGTTGTTTAACGGTCACATGGCGACCGCCATGTTGTAAGGATTTTAAGTGGATGACCACCATGTCAGGAGAGTTTGGGCTTGGCGACCACCATGTTTTCAACAGTCACGTCAGGTTCTTGAGTTTTGCACCCGGGTCGGTTGGTCGCATCAGTTTTAAGGGGCTGTTTGGGGGTTTTAATTTGTGTGTTTTTTTTTTATTTTCTATTAATGTGTTTATTTTATTTGTATGCTTATTTTATGTGATTATTTCTTTTTGTGCATATTCATTTCATGTGTGTTATTTTTAAAAAATATTTTAGCAAAAATGATTTTCAAAAACAATAATAATAATAATTTTCCTTGAAAATAATTTCTAAACCTTTTTTATTTTTGTGTGCTTTCCAAAGATAATCTTAAAATCTTGGGTGTTTTCAAAAAATATTTGAAGAAAATTTGTGTGTTTAAAATGATTTTAAAATTTGCGTATTTTCCTTCAAAAGTGATTTTGTGTGTTTTGCAAAAGTAATTTGTATTTTTGGTTTTAACCATTATCTTTTCGAGGTGTTTTCTTCTGATAAATTTAGTTTTAAACTGTAACATGGTTTTTAATTATTTTTATCCCGCATTTCGTCTCGAATTTTTAGATCTTGACTCGACCTATTAATTCATGGTTCTCTCCTATGAGGATGATTTCAAAGTTTTGACTCGACTTTTTTAGTTATTCTTATCCCGTTATCATTCCGAGTTGTTAGGTCTTGACTCGACCGATCAATTCATTGTTGCCTTCCCAATTAAGGTAATTTCTAGGATCTTGACTCGATCCTCTTGATTATCTTATTCCCAGTCGAGTTCTTAGATCTGGACTCGACTTTTGACTTGTTTACGCTCCTTTTAGATCTTGACCTGATCTCTAGGATTTGTTTGATCACATCCATGTTCTTACCAATGTTTACATCGTATCAGCATCATGTTTCTTATTATTGCATCCTTACATTTTGCCCCAGGAACTACATTTTGGTCAATCCCTAGCAAAGGGGTACGTAGGCTGCTTGATGAAAATTCGAGGAAGACCAACATCATATGCATGCTTGTGTGTTTGTGGCCTAAGATTGACGGCTTGATCAAATGGTTGTTGTCTCTAGATCTTTTATATAACTTGCATCACATGTTGCTATGCAAGTTATATCAAAGAGGGACAATTGTAGACACCCCAATTTGACCCCACCTAATCTTAGGTGAATTCGATGATAAAAACAGTTGGAATGGTGCCTCAGTGTGATCCTCGAAAAATAATCCAAGCTCGGTATTTGAACCCAATCAATAAAACCTTCAAACCAATGAAATTATGTTGAACCACCAATAACTTGCTATGCAACTTATTCCAAATGTGGCGGCCGTCATGTTCATTGAGGCAACCGCCAATAGAACCTCTTGGAAACCCTAGCCAAAAGTAGCGACCGCCACATCTAACCTGGCAACCGCTAACTTACATTATGGCGACCGCCAATAGAACCTTATGGAACCTTTTCAAACATGGCGACTGCCAACTCATAACCTGGCGACCGCCAACTCCAAATGGCCTGACGTGTCCCAAAACATGTCAACATCTCATTGGTTAAAGAATTCTATAAATACCATACCCCAGCATACGTTTTCAACACAGAATTTTAGTGAGAGATTTAGTGAGAGAAGCTCTACCGAGTCGCCAAGCAATCTGAGCTCCAACGCCGAAACCCTACCAAAGTACCGAGGGCCGAACCTCTGACCAATACTGAAATCCCATCTTGGATCATTACCCGAGGATCGAATTGTCATTTTTCGACTTGACGATTCCTTAGCAATCTAGGTACTTTGCTTGGATCCCCGGTCTTTCTAACTCCATTTTCTACCTCTTTGGAGTGACCGGATTAATTTCATTGTTTCATTTATTTAACATCGCTTACATAGTTATTTTAAATATTAAAATTCATATGTTTAGCTTGTTTAGTTTGTTTAACTTTGCTTAGCTTGTTTACTTGAACTTAGTCCTTTTGTTGCATTAAGTTTATTAAATCCATTATTTAGTGCTAACATAAATTGACAATACAACTTTTGATGTTATTATTGTCATACTCCAATGCACTTACACTTATGTGGATGTAGTTCTTAATACTACATTCACATTTTTCTAATGATTGCCAAAATTATTTTCAATATAGCTTAAGGCTTTTCTTTTCTTTAAATGTTAGATTAATCTTTAAAATTAATAGTAGTATTCCATTTTTCTTTCCTTATTCTCTTTTTTTTAATATTAGCTTAATGTTCATTCACTAGCTTTTATTTTTTATTTTTTTTTCTTTTATTATTAATGTAATTTTCTTTTCTAATATTTTATTTCTTTTCATTTTTATCATTAGCCTTATTTTCCTATTTGCCATTTTCTTCTTCTTTAAATGTTAGCCCCTTTTTTTTAGTACTTTCTTTTTCTTTCATTTTGTTAAACCCAAAAATTATAAAAAAAAATTTAAGCTAGATTTCATCTTTTAGTGTATTTTCTTTTCTTTTGTTTTCTTTTCTTTTTATTTTCTTTTGTATCTTTTAAAATAAAAATGTAAAATGTAAACAGTTAGGTTTTATTTTCATTAGTTTAATAGTATTTTCTAACATTTTTATTCTTTAGCCATTTGTACACTTTTTGATAATATGTCCATTTTTAGCATGTTTAGTGTCAGCAATATTTAGCATTTTTGCTTTTTCTTTTCTTTGAACCATGCTAGTTTAGTTTGTTTTGATGAAATCGCATACAGGTGTGCTCCATGTATCATTTAGTTAAAAATTGCATGCCGTATGACTTAAGATTTTTTTTTTATACTTGCTTTATTTGGCATTCTATGTACTTATGTTATGTATTTTTCGTATTTAATTTTGAATGTTTTTTTTTTGCTTCAACATTCTTTATTTGCATGCATTTGAGATATTCGATTCAAGAACCAATGATGATTAATAAAGGCCAACCTTACGATTGGGCGAACGGGGTGCCTAGCACCTTTCTTGATTGGTACCTTAACCCCCGAACCCTTTTTCTCTAGTTAAATATTTTAAAGATCAGTAGTCATTTTTGTTTTTCAAACATTTTTGAATTTTCTTATTTCTAACCATTTTCAAAAACCCTAAAATCCCGGCGCCACAATGTGGAAGGCCTAAGGGCCAACTTTTTTAGCATAGGGCAATTCTGTGATAACTTACATAATGTTTAATTCACACAAAATGGATGTTCTATTACTGACTCTTCTGGTGTATGCATTGTGAACGGTACTCGATCTTCTAATAATTGCTATTATATAATCCCTGACTCTAATAATGTGTGCAACAAGATACTGCTTGATGAGATAGAGATGTGGCACCAAAGATTATGTCACATTAATTTTGTTAATCTATCTAAAATTACTAGAAGAGAACTCATTTAGGGGGTTTCCAAGTTGGCCAGTGGTAAAGGCCTTTTGTGTGGTGATTGTTTAAAAGGGAAACAAATAAAATGCCCTCATAGAAAGATAAATCTTGTTGCTCCCACGAGACCACTCGAACTTGTGCATATGAATTTAATGGGCTCCTCTAGAACCGAAAGCCTAGGTGAGAAGAAGCATATCCTTGTTATTGTTGATGATTACTTTGGTATTACCTGGGTAGGATTCTTGAGGAAACAATCTGGCACTTTTAGGTGTTTCAAAACCATTTGCCAAAAGCTTTAAAATCAAAATGGTTACTCCATAACCCGGGTTAAAAGTGATCATGGACGAGAGTTCAAAAAGTTTGATGTGGAGAAATTCTGTGATGATAGAGGTATTAAACATAAATTCTCTACGCCCCAGACTCCCCAACAAAATGGGATTGTGGAAAAAAAGAATAAAACCTTAAATGGAAAGGATCATGTTACATGCCAAGAGAGTGCTTAGAAATCTTTGGGCCGAGGCAATTAACACCACGTGCTATACCATTAATAGAGTTTATCTTAGGCTCGAAACCTCTATACACCTTACGAGATCTGAAATGGAAAGAAACCTAGTGTCAAGTATTTCAAAGTTTTTGAAAGCAAATGTCACATCCTTAGGATAGTGACTTCTTGGAAAAGTTTGACTCTGGGAGTGATGAAGGGTTATTTCTAGGTTACTCTACCACTAGTAGGGCCTATTTGGTGTTTAACTTGAGAACCTCGACTCTGGTTGAGTCGACAAATGTTGTGGTGGATGACACCATAGTAGATGAGTTGAGTTCCACCGATAGCGATGATGTGTGGCATTGGTTTGAGGGACAGAGTTCTATCTCTCCCAATGAGTTTATTTCTGACTCATCTTGTGATGAACTCGACTTAGAGAGTGAGGGTGTTGATGAGCATTCGTCAAGTGATCAAATTCATCAAGATGAGGAATAATCCAATTTTCATCACCAAGAGCTTCTTCTTTAATATCTTACACCTAGGGATGACATGTTGAAAAGCAGAAAAGCACACACTAAAATGAAATCACCTATGTGTACTATACCTCCCTTTTTAACCCAAAAAGATAGAAGAAGCTCTTGGTGATGAAAATTGGATTATTGCCATGCAAGAAGAGTTTCAACAATTTGATAGGAATGAGGTGTGGTATCTTGTCCCATAGCCTAGCAATAACGTCATTGGAACAAAGTGGATTTTTAAAAAAAATGTGACGAAAATGGTGCTATTATTAGAAACAAAGCTAGGCTTGTTGCCCAAGGGTATTCCCAAATTGAAGGAATTGATTTTGGTGAGACCTTTACTCCGATTGTACTTCTTGAGTCCATCCGACTCCTCTTTGCTATAGCAATAGTCTTCGCTTTAAGCTATATCGATGGATGTTAAAAGTGTCTTTCTCAATAGAGACATTAAAGAAGAAGTCTATGTTGAGCAACCTAAAGGGTTTGAAGACCCTCACCGTCCCTATCACGTTTTTAGACTCAGAAAGGCTCTTTATGGTCTCAAACAAGCCCCTTGGGTTTGGTATGATAGGCTCACGGACCACCTTCTAAATTCTGGCTTTGTTTGCAGGGGAGCCGATAGGATACTCTTCCTAAAGAAAATTGAGGATAACTGGCTCATTGCTCAAATTTATGTCGATGACATTATTTTTGGCTCCACATCGAATCATCACTCTCACTACTTCGGTGTCGAAATGAGCTATGAATTCAAATGAGCTTGGCTAAAGAATTGAGCTATTTTTGGGGTTTTCATGTCAAACAAATGAAAAATGGCATTTTTATATCTCAATCCGTGTATACCCTTGACCTTGTTAAAAACATTGGCTTAGATTACGAAAAAGAAGCCCGAACTCCAATGAGTACGAGCATCAAACTTGGGAAAGACTCCGAAGGGAAAGATGTTGATACCACTTCGTATCGGAGAATGATAGGGAGCCTCTTGTATCTCGCTGCCACTCGTCCTATCTTATCTTTTAGTGTTAAGGTATGTGCCCGGTTCCAAGCGTGTCCCAAACAGTCCCATCTTACTACTGTCAAGCGTATCATACTCTACCTCAAAGGGACTAAGAGTCTTGGGTTGTGGAATCCTCATGAACCAACATGGATCTTGCAGCTTTTTCTAATGCCGACTGGGCCGAAAATATTGATGACCAAAAAAGTACCTCGGGAGGGTGCTTTTATTTAGGTAACTGCTTGGGTGCTTGGCATAGCAAGAAGCAAAATTATATCTCTATCCACTGCCTGTTAGGGTTGTATACTGAAAATCATAGATTTTATTTAATTTTAGTTTAACAAAATTAATTTTTTCATTTTATAAGAATCTTAATAAACAATATATGCAGTATCAATTCTTTAATATTATGCATAGATATCCTCTATTCCATACAGCATTTAATCTGGTGTATAGAGTACGGCTTGCACACAGAAGCCCTAATTATATATTCTTACAAAATATAAGTTGTTGTTCACAATTTAGATGGAATTAAACAAACCATCAGTACTATTGTAGCACAGAATTTTAGTAGGCATGTCTTGATTACAATGAACAGATAATAGCGTCGTCTATTATTCCGACTCGCTATACTAGTACACTTTGTGTGTATTGAACAAAACCACATTGGGATAATTAATTTTATACCGACTATATAAATTAATTTGCATCCCAAGGTTATAATGAGTGCTTATGCTCTTAATGCTAAAATAATTATTATTTGCATATATTTAATATTTGTTGACTTGATTCATTAGAGGGTGCAATCTTTTATGGGTCTATAGTCCCAGTGAGTTGGATAACAGTATTAATTATATGATGATTATTAATTATTGACGGAATCCACATATCGATTGTTCGGAATTGACGATATGCCCTTAAGAAAGCTTATAAGTTTTGACCGGGTCAAATTCTACTGCTGAATTTGATTATCCAGTGGTCAAATAAAATGGCTTTCAATCTACTCGCGTCAATACTCAAAAAAAATGAACTAACGAGATTAAATTTTGTTGACTAAACAAGTAACTTGAATATAGCTTTAACTATCAAGGGTATTCCTTCAATACCAGAAAATGTGTTTGTTTCTAAGAAGAGTTCTTCCTCTGGGCCGAAAGGCAAGAAGAAGAAAAAGATTTAGAAATAGGGAGGAACGATTTCCAAGGCAGTCAGTAGGTCATGAACTGATGTGAAAAAGCTAAAAGGCAGATGCTTTCACTACAACCAGACACGGCGCTAGAAAAAGTAATGTCTAGTTTATCTCAGCAAGCTAAACAAACAGGGTAATTTTTTTTTCACTAGTTATGAAAACATGTTTAGCGGTGTTATCTATCGGTACTTGGTGTGCAGATACGGGAGCCACTAATCATGTCTGCAATTTATTGCATGGGTTCTAAGAAATCTGACAACTTAGTGATGAGAAGATTTACTTGCATATGGGCAATAATACAAAGGTGACAACAATTGCAGTAAGAAATGTCACTTTCAGTTTTAGTAGAGATCGGGTTTTAGTATTGAGATATTATCTTTATGTACCTTCCATTAGAAGGAACTTAGTTTTTATTTCTAGATTGGTTAAATATGAATATTTGATTTATTTTAATAACTCTATGGTTATTAAGGATAATAAACGAGTTATCTGTTCTGGTACATTGGTTGATGACCTTTATGTTATTACTCTAATCTCTCCTACACTGCAACCGACTGAATTAAATAACACATTTAATTTACCATATAAGAGAAAGTTTCATTTTTTAATGAACCAAACATTTCTTTGAGTTCATTGGAAGTGGAGGCACTTCCAGTCTGTGAATCCTGCTTAGAGGATAAGATGACCAGGAGGCCCTTTTCAATTAAAGGCTATAAAGCTAAAGAACTGTCGGAAATGGTTCACTCTGATGTGTGTGATTCTATGACAATCCAAGCTAGAGATGGCTTTGAGTACTTTGTCAGTTTTATTGATAACTATTCAAGGTATGGATACATTTACCTGATGCACTGTAAGTCTGGATGCTCTGAAAAATTCAAAGAATTCAAGGCGGAGGCGGAGAAGCGTCTAGATAAAAGTATCAAATCACTACGATCCAACCGTAGTGGAGAGTACCTCTTTGGAGAGTTTAGAGACTACCTATATCAGAAGGGATTATGTCCCAGTTGACTGCACTAACCACTCCGTAGCAGAATGGTGTAGCAGAAAGAAGGAATAGGACTCTTATGGACACAGTAAGGTTCATGATGAGTTATTTAGGATTACCCGACTCGTTTTACAGACAACGACTTATATTCTAAACTTAGTACCTTCTAAGTTAGTACCTTCTACTCTCACAAAGTTGTGGATTGAGCGTAAGCCTAGTCTGAAAGACATTCGAATTTGGGAGTGTCTAGCACATGTGCTGAAAGGGAACGCGGGTAAGTTGAAACCAAGGACAGAAGTCTGTTTCTTTGTGGGGCATCCTAAGGGAACGAAGGGTGGTCTATTTTATAATCCTAAAGATAAGAAGGTCATTGTTAGCACCAATACCCAATTCTTAGAAGAGGATTATATTATGGACTATAGGCCCAAAAGTAAAATTATTTTGGAAGAAAAGAGAAGAAATACCAGTATAATGGAAGAAGAACCACAAGTCATTGATATCCCATTGCCTCGTCATAGTAGGAGGATTATCGGGACATGTGCAAATCATAAACATGGTGCTACCATTAATATGCCAGACGAGCATATGGGTAATAGTGCATAGGGTTCAGATTCTGTACAACATGTTACTGTTAGTACACAGACGGAGGTAGTGCCTCGTCATAGTGAGAGGATCCCAGCAGAATTGGATACCGAATCTTGTAACTACAATGAATCAATTCAGGATAAAGACGCAGATCTTTGGCAAAAGGCTATGAATTTAAAGATGCAATCTTTGTATTCTAATCAGGTTTGGGAACTAGTAGAACCACCCAAAGGGATAAAACTCATTAGATACAAGTGGATCTACAAGAGGAAGGGAGGAACAGACGAGAAGGCCAAAACCTTCAAAGTTAATCTTGTTGCAAAAGTGTTTACTCTGAATGAAGGGATCGATTATGAGGAAACCATTTCACCGGTAGCCATGCTTAAGTCTATCCAGATTCTCTTATCCATTGCTGCACATTTTGATTATGAAATTTGGAAAATAGATGTCAAGATAACTTTTCTTAACGGAAGTCTTCACGAGTGTATCTCGATGGTACAACCAGACGGCTTCATAGAAAAGGGCCAAGAGCACATGTTGTGCAAGTTTAAGAGATCTATTTATGGACTTAAGCAGGAATTAAAGTCATAGAATACTCAGTTTGATCAAGCCATAAAGTCTTATGGTTTTAATCAAAGCCAAAATAAGTCCTGTGTGTATAAGAAGTATGACGAAAGCATGATAGTCTTTCTTGTACTTTATGTAGATGATATCTTACTCATCAAAAATGATGTGGGTGTGATATCTTTGGTAAAAGTATGGTTATCTAGACAGTTTGATATGAAGGACTTGGGAGAAGCCAGTCACATCTCAGGATCAAGCTTTTGCGAGATCGAAAACAAAAGATGTTGGGTTTATCACAAGCAAAGTATATCGATTATATCCTTACTCGTTTTAGCATGCAGGATTTCAAGAAAGGCTTTATCCCTTTCAAGCATGGAATCGCTCCATCTAATGAACAGTGTCCTAGGACACCTGATGAGATAGAGAAGATGAAGGCGATTCATTATGTTTTGGCAGTAGAAAGTAGAATGTATGCTATGCTTTGCACTAGACTTGACATCGGCTTTGTCGTTAGCGAGGTTAGCAGATATCAGTCTAACCCAGGGCAGGAGCATTGGACTGCGATAAAGTGTTAGGATTAGTATACTGAAAATCATATTTTTAGTATTTAATTTTATTTTAATAATATTAATTTTTTATTTTATGAGAATCTTTATGAGCAATGTATGCATATCATTTCTTTGTTATGCATGGATATTCAATATTCTGTATAGTATTTAATCTGATGTGTAGAGTACGGCTTACATATAGAAGATCAGATTTTAGGTTCTTACAGAATATAAGTTTTATGTTCACAGTTTAGATGGAAAAGGACATACCATCGGTACGACTGTGGCACAGAGTTTTAGTATGCCTGTCTTGGTTATGGGAAATAGCTAATAGCATCGTCTATTGTTTTGACTCTCTGTGCCAGTACACTTTGTGTGTATTGTGTCACGACCCATTTTCATATATGGCGTCCGTGACCAGCCAGTGAGTCAAAACCCACCAAAGGCCTCTTCCTTTCTTTATTTTTCACTTTCTCATTTTGAATTGTGCCGACTGAATATTTTTTTTCCTTTTTAAACAATCCCAATCAGGATCATCTAATTTGAAATATAAGTACCTTATTCATTGAAAAGAAATCATTTCCAATAAATATTTCCAGTAAATTATTTCAAAACCCCCAGAGCTTCTAACAATGCATTCGACATTCAAACATTATAATTAAATACAAGAATTGAAATGTAATACAGAAATTGAAATGAATTTTAAACTTTCTTTCTCAGCTACCATTTTCTTCATTTCGTCATGCGTCACCTGAAATGTTTCAACGTTCATTAGCACAGCTAGTGTGAATTCAATAATATCTGAACTCTTACTTATTACACAGTGTTAGAATGATATACACATTAAACGGTTAGCCAGAATTTGGTAGGGAGCGACCCCACATTTTATACGGTGGACATGATCATTCCTTATAGCCACCTGGCCGTGGCCCCCACCCTTATTGCCTCTCCTCGCTGGTAAGCTTATCGTCCCCCAGCAGCCAGAACGCCGTTTAACCAATCATTCTTTCATACTTTATTTTCGTTCGTTTCCATTTTTCATCATTTTCATCATTCATTTCCATTTTCATAATTCGTTTTCGTTTCCATTTTCATTTTCATAAGCTTATCATCCCGTAGGACTTGTCCCCAGAGGGAGGATGCGCCGAGCATGGCTGGTACGCCAAAGGGTTCGTATGTGCGGGACTGACAACAGCATCTAGCAGTTCAGACTTCCCGAGCAATGACAGGTGGGGGTACGTCAGTTCAGTCGGTGCGGCAGCTGACAGCACTAAGTTATGGAGGACAGGACATAGTGGGGTTGCCCCAAGTGTATTCTCTTACGGCTCGCAGTTCATCTAGGGCATCGGTCGTGCCAAAGGATGATGATATGCCTTCAGCGAGCAGAGGTACTTTCTGAGTCTGCAGGTTCTGGATCAGATTCTTCATTGCATCTGTTTGGGGTTGATTATGGATCCCGTGGATAGTGTGCTCTATTGAGGTAGTGGTTGGTGATGATGTGAGGTTGGGATGGGTTGTAGATCCCGTGTCTTTGAGATAGTCGGCCATTGTTTAGGATGCCTGACCTTGTTTGACTATATCCTAGGAATGGTTTGGCTGACCATCTCGTGTGCTTGTGTCGGTTTCGATCGACGGTTTGTTCTATGACCTTATGTTGAATTTCGAGGGCAAAATTCCTTTAAGGTGGGTAGAGTTGTGAGACCCTGACCCGTTTTCTTTTTTTGACATTTTCGGACGCGGGTTACGTGTTTTTGTTTGAGCAAATTTTTACTGCTTTCGATGCATGATCGGGCTTACATATGCATGCGGGGTGGATTCCGGGGGCCGTGGGCAGTTGTGGCACGAATCTCAAAAATTTTTAAAAAAAAAGATATTTTAGAGACCTATAAATATCTGGAGTTAGATATTTTCATAAAGATATTTTCTAAAACTTAACTCCTAAGTTTTCCATTTTTCTCTCTGCCTTATCTCTAAGGTCTCGACGGCCCGGGGCTCCGTTTTCAACGATCCAACAGCGAATCCTTGCTTTTGGCGTCATGGGCTACGCAACCATCCGATCAGATTTTGATTCCGGTGAAACTCAGTTTTGCACGTGGTTCGAGGCGTTGAGTTTTTAACTCACCGAGGTAAAATTCTAGACATGTATGTGTTATAAGGGTGCTATGGGTAATCAGGTGTCTTTTTACCGGTCAGATTGTTGTAGATCTGGTTTTTTGTAAAAATGGGTTTTTGGGTTAAAAATTGGGTTTTTTTCGATTTCGGTGGATGGAATCGGGAATCGGGAGTTTCTTTTGAGGTCTTGGTGTTAAGCCAAAGCATGTGGATGTTCACGGGTGTTATTTTGGAGTTTGGAGGCTTCGATTCGAGGTTTGCAAGGCTGAACCCGTAGCTCAAAAATTATTGCTGCTTGGGTTCGGTTGACTTGATCTTGAGGTTCGATCGACTGAACCTGAGATCTTGAGTTCGGTTGATTGGATCGTGGGGTTCGGACGACTGAACCATGCTGTTTGGTGTTTTACGAGTTTCCAGTGTGGTCTTCGGTCGACTGGGGGCTTGGTTCGGTCGACTGAAGTGCTGGGGTGTGTTTTGGTGATTCTGTGGTTGGGTTTTGGTTTTCGATTGGCGTCCTATGGTATTCAATTGATTGATTTATGGGAATTAATCGATTCAAATACCTGTGGATTCCTTTTGGGGTTTGGTTAATAGCGTTGTGGTTTCGGGGGTCGTGTGGTGGCCCGTGGTGTTTATGTGATGCCGTCCTCGGGTGTGACGTACATGGTTGGTTCAGGGTTTGTGGCGCGAATGCGTGAGTGCTGGTTATGTGCGCGACGTGTGGGTTCGTGGTTTGGTTTAAGGTGTGGTTCTGGTGAGAATCGATCTGTGAGAGGTTTCAAGTGTTAGCCTTCGGGTTAGGTGTTGGTTGTCCCCGTGTGTGGACGGGTTTTGATTTGTGGACGGGTTGTTCGGGTATCGAATGACGGATATGTGGCTTATGATGTCTAGTCAGGTTATATGGCTAAGTGCATTTATAACTGTTTATTTATGTAAGCGGATTACATGGCATGATATCTTATGTGTATCGTGGTTGCATGCTATAGAATTAAGAGTTTTATTAGGCATGGATGTGATGGATCTGTGGGGCACATGCATGTGGTGTATGTGGTATGTAATATGCATCTAAATCCTGATTAGGTTATGCATAGGAATGTTCAGTGTTATCCCGTAATTTCAGTTTTATCCTGTAATATGCGGTATTATCCCGTGGTATGCGGTCTTATCCTGTGGTATAATCCGTGGCCGGTGGTTCCATTCTGTGGCTTCGGTAAAGTATGCAGTTTTATCCCGTGGTCTGGTTTACGGTCTTATCCTGTGGGGTGTGGTCTTATCCCGCAGTGTATGATTTTACCCCGTGGTTTGGTCTATGGTTTTACTCCATAGTATACGATTTTATCCCGGGAATGCATGTTTATTATATGGCCTTTTAATCTCAATGTTAGGACTGTAGTTGCGTTGTGAGAGGGCCAGTTATATGTATCATAGATTGCATGTATTGCATTATGGGACGAATAGACCAGTTTTCAAATTGTTTTTAAGAGTCGTGTGAATCGCGATCTAGAAACCCTTTTTAATTATATTCGGGCTCCTGTGAGTGAGTAAAAAACATGGTTGTATCCTCGCTTTTTCGTTTGCATGTGAAAACTATTTTCAAAGCTTGAAAGAGAGTCTAAACCTGCACTTTGATTTTTGAGCATGTTTTGTTTATACTGCATGCCTGTCTAGTTTCTGCTGAGCCTTAGCTCACGGTGTGGGATTTGTTTTTCTTCAGGTACCGGTCACGCTGGATGATCTGGAGGTGCCGGAGGAGGTGGAAGAGTGTAGTCTTCCTTTTTGTTAGCTTTTTGCATGTGTGCTATAACATGTTTTACGGGCGTTGGAGCCGTGTAACGTTGCCGTTTGGCATTTATATACAATGCATATATGGTTTATCTTTGAGAGTGTATTCTCGGGTTGGGTTTTATCTGGTTATTTATGAGTGTTTCACGTGGCCCGGAGTTTGGGGCGTGACAGTTATAGGTTGGTTGACTATCTTATCCTCCAATATTCCTATTCTTTCGAATGTTTTTCCTTGGCATAATATTGATAAAGGCCCCACTCTACAAAAATATACGCCAGAATGACACTCCATTTATAATACCAGTAATATATAGAGGTCGATTATGAGGAAAGGGGTACCTTCGATCACAATCGGTGAACACTATTGCATTAGACAAGTTTGTGGCTACCTTTCAAAGTACTCCTTTCAAGGCCATGCAACTTGAGTTGTTGGCTTCCGCTACGCGCATGATTGCCTCGGTCACATCCCTTCGGGTCTTCGTTGTGAATCCAAGTTGGTCATAAAACTGCTTGAACTTGGATGATTCCTGCAGCGTTTTGATTGGATCCTGTATGCCCCTACAATCTGCTACTTCATGTACCTCGTGGTCTCCTTCTATCATGTTAACTTCTCTGTTATACTCGGGGAACGGCTTCTTTCTAATATTAGTATCTTCTTCATCTGTGAACCTTAGCTATTTTTCAGCCATCTTTCTTCTAAAGATCCCTCTCTAAGTGTGAAACACCTTTCTATGGGGTGTGAGGTGGTCTTGTGATAGACACAATAGCTCGGCCCCTCTGTCTTTCTTGGATGGAAGGGTTTCCACTGCCGGGAGTGTCAACTTCTTATATGTTACCCATTCTTTAACTAGCTTCCTTACCATCTCAATACTGCATGGGTACGGTGGTGTATCATTGTCTCACCATTTCTTATTTCGATCATTGCCTCTTCCTCTTTCCCTTTTCTACCCACCGGAAGATGTAGAAGCCTGAGTTCTGTCACTACAGAAGGAAACTAGTTTAGTAGGCGGCTTAATTGTATTACAGAGGTTCTATGCTGTTTCGTTAAGAGCTGAGAATGTGGGAAAATTTAGGTTGATGAGATGCACTCTGTAATCCCGTAGAATCCCTTAAACACACATCTGTACCAGGGGTGTTTCACTGACTGGGTCATGACACTCAACTGCTAGATCATAGAATCTCTTCAAATACTCGAGTAGGTCATCTCCAAGTCTTTATGTCTCTCTAACCAAGGTAAGCATTGTTACCATCTCATGTACTTGGAAGAATTCGGTGTGGAACTTGTTAACCATATCTTCCCAGGTGATTATAACTAATCCTGGTGGTAAATTAACATACCAATTGTATGCACTGTCTGTCAAGGAATTGGAAAACTCTCGTTGCCGTAATGTATGATCTCCCCTAGAGGCTCCTAAAGTTTTGATAAACCTTACTACATGCTCTTTACCGTTTCCCTTCCATCAAACTTCATGAATTTTGGGGCAATATATTTTTCAGGGGAAGGCACCCGTAACAGATACAGCATATAGGGTGGCTAAATATTCAGATCTGGCAAGGATAGCAGCTGTCTCTTCATTCTCTCCTGCTGAAACATCGATTGGAAGTCTGCGATTGTAGCAAACTGGGATTGGGTTCCTGGCAGGAAAGCATCTGGGTTAGCAGAACCCTGTATTGTTATCGGGGTTACTTGGGCTTGGGCCCTGATTTGTTTTGTGGGCTGTTGTTGACCCACCGGGGTAATCTGTCGATCTGTAGGTGTTCCTTTCGCTGGTATCTTCTCGACTGGACCGTTTGCTCGATTGACGTTTATTACTGCGGCTAAGAGGGAATTTACCAGCCCTGCTATTGCATTCAGAATACTGGCTTGGCCATCCAAGATGGTTTATAGTGTGTCTAAGAACAAATCATCACGGTTGTTGTTACAATTTACCTGGTATTCTGCTCTAGGCGGGTTGTTGTGCTCATTACTGTGAGAGTGTCCCTCTAACATAGCTGCTTTTGACGTTGTGTGTAGCCCGCTCTGAGCACTAACCATTCACAAATTCACCTCCCCATTAGAATTGCCAAATAAATGTAGGGTCCTTTTGGAATAGACAAATAATAAACAATAATGGAGCAGTGAAATATGCAATGTAGTTAGAAACACAGAATAAAGAGATATAAGATTCGGTGAAATAGAAGGCTAATTGAGTCTAGAGCATAGGCAACATGAACACGTATCGGGTGATACCAAATTATGATCCCTTAAGAGTACTACCATCCCACCTATTTATAACCCTCTGGTGGAGCTATCCGGATTAGAATGGGACTCTAAGAGATATAATTGAATCATAAAAAGATAATATGCAGCATCAAGAGATGAGATCTGTAAATTAGCCATTTTCTAGAGAATCAATGTTCTACTCCAACTCAACTAGGTTAGCTACTGAGCACCCCGTAGGCACCTGACCCATTCGGGTCAATTACCCGACCTACTCGGGTCGAGTGACTTGGGTGTCACTCGAGTAACTCAAGTGGGTAGGTCCCTATGGTATGACAGGTCATTTTCTTAGCCACCAAGCCACATGTCTCCTAATGTCCCGTGTAAGATTGTACTGCCATTGTCTTTATTGTCTTTAGGACAGTCTTTCGGTTCTCAAAAGAATCTATAATCATATAGTCTATGCTATATCTTGGCTATTCAGTCTGTGCTGAGCTACAGAGTCGGTGTTATGTCATCACGATTAGGTAGTCAGAGCTATGTTACAGTCTATGCTGTCTTCACGACCTGTATCGTGGAAATAATAGTTTGTGCTGTCATTATGGTCTGTGCCATGACAAGTAGTCAGAGCTATTGTCGTAGTCAGGGCTACGCTTCATAGTCTGTGCCATGGGATCCTGTATGCCTTGTCACAATAAATAGTTATACTAGGCATCCAAGCTGCTCACGACCTTAGTGGCCCGGACTGTTATGGCTCGAGCTAGTCATCCCTCATAACTCGAATATTATAAATGCTATGTGATGCAAACATCTTTTATTCACTAAGACAAACATAGCTTACTCGAATGACTTAGAGTCGAGTGACTCTAATTCAAGTTACTCGGCCTCCCTTTGTTCGAACCCACTAACCCACCATTCCGAGTTATTCATTTCTCGAGCTGCACTGCCACTGGATTCCTCAGCCATCCAAATGTTCGATTATTGAATTGCTCAAATAACCATCTAGAGGTCTTGTAATAATTGGATACTTAAAAGTATCATCAGATTCGGTCCCCTACTGGAGCCATCCATCTGAGTCATATGCTTGAGCGACTAACTCGAGCCATTCACTCGAACCATATGCTCGAGTAGTTCGGGTCCAGTTTTATTGGTAATTCGTATGTATTTTTTTATTTGAGTCATTTACACACTCAATTCTCATTAAAATAATCAAAAGTAATACTATAAATGTATATATATATAGGGGATATGTATATATAATTATACTCATCCCTACAACCTAATAAAATAATTAAGGAAAAAAATAAAAATTACTTTAGTATATAATAATCAAAAGTAAAAAATAACCTTATTTTATATATATATATATATATATATATGTGTGTGTGTGTGTGTGTGTGTGTGTGTTCATGTCTCTACAACAATTTCAATATAATAACAAAAGAGTAAAAGTAACTCTAGGGTATATAATAAGCAAAGAAACCCAAAAGTAGCTTTATTATATATAAATATCTCTACAACAAACCTAACAATTTAATCAAAAGATACCAACCTAATATAATAATATAACTTTAAGGCCAACTTGTATATTATTATAAAGAGACTTAATCCAACACATTAAAATAATTAAATAATAATAAAAAATAATACTAAATTAAGAATTTGAGTTTTAAAAAATAAATTTATCAAATTAAATTAAAACTAATATAAAAGTAACTAAAAATATACACAAAGTCATAAAATCATATAAAAATAAAAATTTGGCCCAGCCACCACAACAAAATAATACTAAAATTAAACTAAGATGTAAAAATTTAGTACAACACGTAAAATTAGTATAATAATTCCAAACTTTAATTTTCATACTTAAAAATATACATCAAGTTAACTTTTGAATATAATTCTTGGATAATGTAGTGTATATATATCATTTAATATATAATATATCAATATAGTACAATCAAAATTCAAAATGGAGCCAATTTTCCCTCTCTTGGCCGGCCACTTTGAGTGTGGTACACTCAAACCCAATTTTTTAATCCCTTGTGTAAGACACGCATGGTATTTGTGTAGTTCTTGTCTTCCTCAGGATGCCCGGCTCTTGTATACACATCATTAACCTCTTAAACCTACAAAATTTGTTTTAAAAGAGGCAAACACCCCCAATTTTGCGGCCACCTCTCTCTCTCCCTCTTAGTGTTTGCATTTTTTGTCTTAGTGTTTAAGTGTGTGTTCTCCAAGATCTTTAAAGTGTTATGGTGTTCTTCAACTAGGAGTCTCTATATTCATCATCTATTAGGCATTACCATGGTAGGAATAATATTTTTTTTCATGCCCCGACGCTCGGGTCACGTGAAACACCCACACACAAACCACCATACAAAGCTGAAAGACAACACCCAACCCGATGTTTCACTTACAAGATAAGAAATCATGCATTTATTAAATAGAACGCCCTTAGGCTTATAACATAAGGTTCCAAACCCAAAGCACGTAAAAAAGAGGTACACGGTTTAAAAAGGAAACAAAAGAAGACTATAAGTTTTCTGCCCCAACCGGCTCCTTTTGATCAATCTACATCATCGTATGCACCTGAAAAACATTTTAAATTCCACACCGTGAGTCAAAACTTAGCAGAAACTAGACAAATATGAAATAAAGGCGAAACATGCTAGCAGAGGAATATATATGTTACAACTCGCCTAAGCCTCAAAAACCAGTTTTACATGATCAAAAATGTAATGTGAAAAGATATGAGATTTTTTGACTCACACGAGCCTTAAAAGAAAACAATTGATATATATATACATATATATTATAATGCTTCACATGCAATTATCGACTCTCACGAGCCCCACTGCAACACAAGTATGTATCAACTCTCACGAGCTCCGGAAACAGTTTTACAAAATACACGATAATTCACACTCCACACCTCAACACCTGCAACCCACTCGATGCAACACATGCAACCCACTATGTAGTTTTCGACTCTCTTTCAAGCCTCAAGACGGTTTATAATGATTCTCATGCAATTTATGCCATGCACCTTCACGGGCTTTCACCAAAAGACCGCAGTCCCATCTAATGCATTGTTAACCAGAGTTAACATTCACCCAACCACCTTCTCGGGCTTTCACCGAAGGACCGCAGTCCCATCTAATGCATCTTTAAAACAAGAGTTTTAATGCACACAATCACGTACCCACACCACGTCTTACAAAACCACGTCACATGCCACACACGTGACCCACGCACGCAACTCATGCAACCTATGCAACACACAACACATGCATTTTTAGGTCCACAACTCCATCTCTCAGATTCCACACCCACATGCATACATAGACCTAGAGTCTTAAAGCATGAAACCACGATACACATAACGACATCACAAGCCACACAACTAATCATCCACTAACCCAGACGACCAACAAACAGCAAAACAAAACCTCACCCTGAAGGCCAGGTCCAAACCTCTAAAAACTACCTCGATTTTTCACAAACGTTTTTGCAAAACACCAATTTTTTGAAAACACCCCTTTATAGAAAATGACCATGGAACCAAACACGTCACACACATAACGATGTACAAACATCATGTTTACGAACTCACGTCACCCTTGAGGACGACAACAAACATAAACAAACCCCCAAAACCACCACACGACCCGCCAAAACAACAAAACAACCCCAACAGGAGATCAGTCGACTGAACCCCATAATTCAGTCGATTGAAAAGCTATTGGAAAAACATTAAAAAAATCCAAACCGAGGTTAGTAGACTAGATCACTGCACTGTGAACTGAACCTCCCAGTCCAGTCGACTAGACCACGGCAAAAATGAAACCCTAGCTACGGAAACAGCCTTTTAACCCAAAAATCAAAGCAACCAAACTCCCTTTTGATACGCTCGGACATACACAAGCCCAAAACTACGAGGAAACATCAAAAAAAGGCCCCAAAAACCTATTTCATCCAACCGAAAACAACCGAAAATGATTTTGAACCAATACCCAACTTTTTGAAACATAAAACAACTTTTCATGCATTTTTAGACAGTGAAAACACATATAATTTCACGTAGCACCCCTTTAAGACATGAGAGTCTAGTATCCTACCTCATTGAGTCAAAGATTCGACACCTCAAAAAATAAATCTTGTCAAAATGATATTTCAACTAGATGAACGTGTAGGCCACATCGAGGATACTAAGGATCCGCTATCTGATCACCAAAAACTAATCCCCGGGCCCCCCAAAAACTAAAGAGAAGGTAGAGGTTTTGGTGTATTTAAGAGAGAAATGAAAATATCTAATGAAAATATCTAAGACTAGATATTTATAGGCTCACGAAAATATCTTCTTTTTTTTTAACATTGCGCCACAATGCCCAACGGCCCAAATAACCAACCCAACATGCATTTTTAAGCCCAAACATGCATAAAACACGCATAAACATGCTATACCACAACGATTTAAAACAATAACTAACATGCAGAAAAACATGATAAAATAGAAATGGGTCAGAGTCTCACAACTCTACTCCCTTAAAGGAATTTCGTCCCCAAAATTCAACATCGACTCTCAAGCCAGACACCCTCCATCAACCACCAACAGTCTTTGATGCAAACCTAGCAATGCCGCACAACAGAAAAATGCCCCAGCAACTGAAACCCCAAGACTTTCGTCACACGACGTAAACATTTCTTTGAAGAACAAATCGCCACCAAGACCACCCGCGCGTGCAAAGTTCCACTGACGCCATCATTATCCATACAACTACCACCCTTGTCATACTGCCACTTACTGGTTCAATCGCACCTCGCAATGCACATCAAGGATTATCTCCGCGAGTCCAAACACACAATGTTGAACTCCAACACCAGCCACATGAAGTTACATCACGCAAATCTTGCTCAGTTTTTTACGATCACCAGGTGACCATCCACGTTGATACCACATCCTTGTTCTGCTGAGGCCAACAATGCCGTCACTGACGCTGACAACACAAATAACACAAACACCCAATTCTGAAAAAACAACACAAACACCTAGTTTTGGAGAAAAGCTCACTTAATTCAACTGGAATACCAAAGATCACATTTCATATAAACCTTCATCGTCTATTCGATCTTTCATCATGAACCACCATTCTTACCCTGAAGATACACTAGGTGTCACACCATTGTTCATAACAATATTTCACACAACTAAAGACCAGCCCAGTATCATAGCCACAAACTAACATAGTCATCTGACCCGAGAGAGTCACTTGGACCTAATATGTCATATAGACAGAACACTTCATAGGTACCTACTATCTTACACGAACTCAATCATACCTCATGTGCAACAGCACATCGCTACACAACTCAATGTGTCACCATCAAAGCACTCAAACCCAAGACTTATCCATCAAGTAACCAACCAAGACTTACCTCTCACACTCAGTAGTTTCCTCTTGTACAGAACTCATCACGGCCCTTTCATTCCAAACCTAACAATCATGTCAGTCTCAACAGGTCATAACAACTAAGGCTTCTCAAACGTCAATTCCTTCTTAACCCATACCTTGCCACATTCTAGATTCACAATCCAAACCAACGGTTTGCTTACACCTAGACATACCACTTACCATAGCCGGCAACTACTTCTTGACTTACTTCATAGCTCCAAACCAAACACAAACCCGAACTCATGAGACCATCCATAACACAACCTTAATTTCCAGTAACATACTCTCAAGAGAAGTCATCTACCAAAACCAAACCACTAACCATTCTTCAACTGCACCCAAACAAAACTCTGCTCATACAAACACTCGATAGTTTATAAATCAAGATCAACTTCACGTGGCTAACCCCAACTCACCAACGAGTTTTACTGCGCACCAAGCGATCGACACTCAACCCATAACCTCACCTCTCAACAACCAATAACAATCGAGCACATGTCCTAGACCCAAACCATGGCCTCACCCTCTCCTAGGGTATGCAATGCATAAGATACAACATGTCGCATTAACATAAATATTAACCACATAATCATGGGAGCACTTAGCCACATATGTTCATGCTAAACAAACCCCACATACCGAGGAGAATCGACAAGAGTGACGCGTCAATTTAGATAACCTACTTAGATTCTTTACCAAAAAATACGTCGGCCAAAAGCATTTCTAACTCGACTTCCAAGCTTGTTAACCCAAATGCCTGAAGGCAAGACAGATCAATCCTAAGGTTCAACCCCCCATGCTCACATATACGCATCATTCATATATTCAAGAAATGATTGTACTCATGTTATCAAAACATCTAAACACATACAATCAAGCACACGCAATCAACCTCACAAGGTGATGCATCCTCTTCCCACGGCTCTTAGGTATTCGAACCCAAAGCTCTAATACCATTTTTCCACGCCCCAATGCCCAGGTCACATGAAATACCCACTCACAAACCACCATACTAAGCTAAAAAATAACACCCAACTCGATGTTTCACTCACAAGATAAGAAATCGTGCATACATTAAATATAACGCCCTCAAGCTTACAACATAAGGTTCGAAACCAAAAGCACATAAAAAAGGTACACTATTTAAAAAGAAAACAAAAGAAGACTACAGGTTTTCCATCTCAATCGGCTCCTCCCGATTAATCTACGTGATCGTATGCACCTGAAAAACATTTTAAATCCCACACTGTGAGCCAAAGCTCAACAAAAACTCCATAAACATGAAATAAAGGCTAAACATGCAACACATGATGATTCACACGCCACACCTCAACACTTGTAACCCATTCAAAGCAACACATGCAACCCACTATGCAGTTTTTGACTCTCTTTCAAGCCTCAAGATGGTTTTTCATGATTCTCATACAATCCAAGCCAGGCACCTTCTTGGGCTTTCACCAAAGGACCGCAGTCCCATCTAATGCATTGTTAACCAAAGTTAACATTCACTTAACCACCTTCTCGGGCTTTCACCGAAGGACCGCAGTCCCATCTAATGCATTGTTAACCAGAGTTAACATTCACCCAACCACCTTCTCGGGCTCTCACCGAAGGACCGCCGTCCCATCTAATGCATTTTTAAAACAAGGGTTTTAATGCACACAACCACGTACCCACACCACATCTTACAAAATCACATCACATGCCACACATGCGACCCACGCAACTCATGCAACCCATGCAACATGCAACACATGAATTTTCAGATCCACAACTCTATCTCTCAGATTCCACATGCACATGCATACATAAACCTAGAGTTTTAAAGCATGAAACCACGTTACACATAACGACATCACAAGCCACACAACTCGTCATCCACTAACCTCGACGACCAACAAATAACAAAACAAAACCTAACCCTGAAAGCTAGCTCCAAACCTCTAAAAACTACCTTGGTTTTTCACAAACGTATTTTCAAAACACAAACTTTTCCAAAACTCCCCTTTTTAGAAAAGAACTGTCACGCCCGAAACTCCAGGTCATGTGAAACACCCATAAATAACCATATACAAACCCAACCCGATGTTTACTCACAAAGTAAAACATACATGAATTAAACATAACCGCTAAAAGGCTTACAATACACTGTTCTAACACCGATAAAACTTGTAGTTATACATGATATAGAAAGAACAAAAAAAAGATTACAGATCTTCTGCCTTTCCAGCAACCTTGAATTAACCAGCGTAATCGGTACCTAAAAACATTTCAAATCCTACACCGTGATCCAAAACTCAGCAAAAATTAGACAAACATGCAATATAAGCTAAACATGCTAGGAAATCGAGGTGCAATTTTTGACTCTCTTTTAAGCCTTTAAAATAATTTTCACATGCAAACGGGAAAGCGAGGATAAGAACCATTTTTTACTCAGAAGAGCCTTAAAAATAGTTTGAAAATGATTTTTATGTCATGATTCACACGGGTCGTAAAAACACTTTAAAATTGGTTTTATCCGTCCCACAATGCATTACATTCAATCCATGAATCTTCTCGAATCTCCACCGAAGGATCGCAGCCCCAACGAATGCAACATAAATACATATAACTGGCCCTCACAAGCCACAGTAATAGCCCTAACATTGAGATAAAGATCCCTACTCAAACACACAGCCACGGGATAAAATCGCATACCACAGGATAAAACCGCATACCACTGGTTAAAATCATATAGCACGCTATAAAACCGTACACCACAGGATAAAATCTCACACCATGGGATAAAACCGCATACCACGGAATAAAATCACATACCACCCATGCAACTCAACACATGCATCCCATACAACGCAACATATGCCACCCGTGCATGCAACCCGTGCAACGCACGCAACCCATGCAACCCATGCAACACACACCACGCAAAAATAAAACCTGAGTTTTAAATGCACCAAACCACATATCCTTCCACAATATGCAAGAATAAAACTAACTAGAGTTTTATGAGCACAAAACACGTATAACTACCATGTTCCACATAACGACATCAAAGCCATGCAATTCTCTAACGTAATCCACACATAAATAAACTGGAGTTATAAATGCATAAGCCACGTATAAACTTCACATCATGACGCCACCCATCACATAACCCGACATCCACTCACATGGACCCGACATCCACTCACATGGACAACCAACAACCCACAAAACCAAGCCTAACCCGAAGGGCAACACCAAACCCTTAAAACTATGGTTTTCATAAAATACCACCTTTTTCTTAAAAAGAACCATGGGCCCAAACACGCCCCGCACCCCATGAAGACCAAACATCACGCACCTAATCGTGCACCAACACCCGCATCTAACCATGCACGTCACTCCCGAGGACGACACCTAACAAACACCCGAGGCCACAACACCACCCCCAAAGCCACAACACATCCAATAGAACCCCAAAAAGAATCCAATAGTATTTTAGTCGACTAATCCCATATATCAATCAACTAAATACCGTTAGAAACCAATTGAAAACCAAGGACCCAACCACCAACACATCATAACACAGACCAACACACGCCCAACACGGCAAACACGAACCCACACAGGGTCAACACGACAAACACAGACTCCTAGACACCGATGAAAACACCAAAATGCTCCAAGGAACAAGAAATTTGATAAAAAGCTCCATAAGGATGAAAAATAAGCTTTTTCAGAACATTCGGCTAAAAACGGGTGAAAAACAGTTAAGAAATTTTGACATGCCCTCACTATTTTGATCATTAATTTTTCTACAAAAAGAATTTTAATATGAGAGAGGTTTCATTGGAAATAAGACTTCTGGGGCTTCAATTTGAACACAAAAATGACCCCATTTCGAGTCCGGATGAGGGAGATACATCCATTTTAAAAATAAATTTTCAACCAACGAAAAATATGCCGTGGGCTAGACCGCTCGAGTGGTCTGTCCAGTGGTCAACAACCCAAGAGAAAACTAGGATCGCCCTCTAGACCGTTTGAGTGGTCCCTCAAGCGATCCTACGCCAAAAACTGGCTGTTTGGCTAAAAATTGAAGCCTAGAACCATCTAACAACCATCCAAACCCAAGATTGAAGCAACTAAACTCTCTTTTGACACTCTCGAACATACACAAACCCAAGACTACCACAAAACCTCAAAGAAAAACACTCAAAACCCAATTTCATCCAACTTAAATCCATTAAAAATAGTTTTAAATCCAAAACCCAATTTATCGAAACATAAGCCACTTTTTCATGCATTTCAATATGGTAAAAATACACATGATTACACATAGCACCCTTATAAAACATGAGAGCCTAGAATCCTATCTTATTGAGTTAAAAACTAAATGTCTCGATCCACGTGCAAAATCGAGTTTCGTCAAAATCAAATTCTGTCCGAATGGATGTGTAGCCCACCGAGCCAATAGTAAGGATCCGCTGTTGGATCGTTGAAAATCGATCCCCGGGCTCCCGAGAAGTTAGAAAGAAGGTAGAGAAAAAGGAGGAAACTTATCTTGTAAGTTTTGAAAATATATAACGCCAGATATTTATAGGTCACTAAAATATCTATTTTTTTGAAATTCGTAACACAATGCCCAACGGTCCCGGGAACCAACCCCGCATGTATATCTAAACCCGATCGTGCATCAAAAAGCATATAAAGATGCTGCAATGAAAACACTAAATGCGCATCAAAAAATGCCAAAAAACTGGGTCAGGGTCTCACAAGAACCACGGACCCAAACACGTCACGCACATAACGATGTACAAACATCACGTTTATGAACCCACGTCACTCTCGAGGACGACAACAAACATAAACAAGCCCCCAAGACCACCACACAACCCACCAAAACAACAAAACAACCCCAACAGGACATCAGTCAACTGAACCCCATAATTCAGTCGACTGAAAGGCTCCTGGAAAAACACAAAAAAACCCAAACCTAGGTTAGTCGACTGGATCACCACACTGTCGATTGAACCACCCAGTCCAGTCGACTGGACCACGGCAAAAACGAAACCCTAGCTACGAAAATAGCCTTTCAACCCCAAAATTGAAGCAACCAAACTCCGTTTTGATACCCTCGAACATACACAAGCCAAAAACTACGAGGAAACACCGGAAGAGAAGCCCCAAAAACCCATTTCATCCAACCAAAAACAACTAAAAACGATTTTGAACCAAAACCCCACTTTTTGAAACATAAAACAACTTTTCATGCATTTTTAGACGATGAAAATATATATAATTTCACGTAGCACCCTTTTAAGACATTAGAGTCTAGGATCCTACATCATTGAGTCAAAAACTTGATGCCTCGAAAAATGAACCTCATCAAAATGAGATTCTGTTCGGATGAACGCGTATCCCACAACGAGGATACTAAGGATCTGCTATCTGATCGCTAAAAATCAAGCCCCGGACCCCCCAAAAACTAAAGAGAAGGCAGCAGAGGTTTCAGTTTGTTTGAGAGAGAAATGAAAATATCTAATGAAAATATCTAAGGCTAGATATTTATAGGCTCACGAAAATATCATTTTTTTTAATATCGCGCCACAACGCCCAACGGCCCTGAAAACCAGCCCAACATCCATTTCTTAGCCCGAACATGTATAAAACACGCAGAAAAACAATAACTAACATGCTGAAAAACATGATAAAATAGAAACAGGTTAGGGTCTCACATTTTTATTCATGTGTTTTTCATCTACAAGGTCTTCTTAGCTCCCAAAAACTTCTAAATTCAAGATCCATACTCAAATAGGTGAGATGTGCTATTGAATCAATTTGTTGCTTTTATTCTCTCTCATCAACCATCTAGCATTTTCTCTTACTTTTGATCCATGCAAGTGGTATATAACTCATATATAAATCATATATATGCGAGATATGGTCATACATGCAAAGGCCATTGGTCTAGGAGCCAAGAAAACTCATGTTTTCTTCATCTACAAATCTGTTTAGAAAGCTTTTTTGCCAAAAATTCGATTTACTTCTATTTTTTGTTTGGGTCTAAACTTGTTTGTTGGATCTAAAAGTTTTATTGTAGTTTGGTGGTTGTATTATTAACATGTATGAATTTTCTTGAGGTCCAGATCACCCATATTTATTTTTTTAAAAATAGATCTTTAAAAAGAGATAAATAGGCTGTTTAGAAGGACAACTTTGAACCTATGCCATTTTTTGTAGGAATGAGGTCTTGTTGTGATTTTTGTGTAGTTTGATAGATAAATGTCTTAGCATTCTAACCCCACTGGAAGCACCTTAAAATGATGTGTGTAGAGAAAATGGCATCAATTCTCCCAAAGTATGTTAAATCTGGACGCTGTTTGGTAGAATATTAATATAAAATTAAAGAAAACCGATTTTGATGCAAGGCTAACTCACAAAGTTTCAACTCTCATATATCTACTTCATTAAAAATTAGAAAAATCAACCAATGAGTGTAAGTCCTTTGTTTCAATTTTTAGAGCTACTACAAATCTCACCACTATAGTAGTGTTTATTTTCAACATAGTCACATCATTTTATTTTGCAAAAACTAAGGCCTTAGAAGCCAAATGAAGAAACGTGTTCAACCTTAAAATGTTCAAAACATCCCAAATATGCTACCTACCAAATTTCGGAATTTATTGCCAAGTTTAGCTATTTTAAAAACCTACTGGACAGTGGCAAAAAGCTGTAACTTTTTGGCTAAGTGTCATGTACCTAAGCGTTCAGTGTTTTACTTTTAAACCCATAACTTTATGCCATGTTTGAGTTGGTTTATTTAATTGGTGATGTTATTTAAAGTATTTTACGTGCTTACGATGGTTAGATACTTACATGTAAGCTTAGTTTAAAATTTTCGCACATACTTGTGATACATCATGGCATAAGTGTTTAAGTGACTTATATGAAATTATGCTTGACTTTTATTTATAAAAATTGTGCTTATTATTTACATGCCATATAGTTCGAGCCATGCATAGGTTAATTTGTGAGTTGTAAATTTTAGAATAATGTATCATGCCATGTTACAATTGGGATGGGTTTTACGGAATTCACCACATTTTTTTTAACAAAGAACGAAATTTGAACCTTAGGGTTGGTACTTTGATCCATGGAAATAGAATACTTGGAATTTTTTGATATCAGTTATATGCCTGGATTTGTTTTTGGGACGATTTTTTCCCAAGTGTTATATGCACCGATTTACTTGTTGATATTTGTTAGGGTTGTATACTGAAAATCATGTTTTTATTTTAGTTTTAGTATTTAATTTTATTTTAATAAAATTAATTTTTTTATGATAATTTTAATGAGCAATGTATGTAATATCATTTCTTTAATGTTATACATAGATATCATTTATTACGTACAGTATTTAATCTGGTGTGTAAAGCATGACTTACACACAGAAGACCAAATTTTAGATTCTTGCAGAATATAAGTATTTGTTCACAGTTTAGATAAAAATGGACATATCATCGGTACGACTGTAGCACAAAGTTTTAGTAGGTCTATCTTGGTTACGGAGAATAGATAATAGCGTTGTTTATTATTTCGACTCTCTGTGCTAGTACACTTTGTGTGTATTGAATGTAACACATTAGGATAATTAATTTTATACTACCTATATAAATTAATTCACTGTCCAAGGTTATTATGAGAGTGCTTATACTCTTAATCTTGAAATAATTATTGATTTGCGTATATTTAATATTCGTTGTTTTGATTCATTACATGGTACGATCTTATATGGATTTATATTCCCGGTGAATTGGATAGCGGTATTAATTATATGGTGAATTTTAATTATTAACAGAATTCAAGTCTCGAATGATCGAGATTGACGATACTCCCTTAAGTAAGCTTATAAGTTTTGACCGGGCTAAACCCTACAGATAGATTTGATCATCTGGTGGTCAGATAAGTTAAGCAGAAGGGCTTAAGAAATTTAAAGATGTCGATTAAATTAAATTGTCAGTAATTAAATTTTATTGGAGGGTATTAAGAATCATAACGTGGGGAGATGAGTTAAGCATTTAATTAAAGAAGCTCAATGCAAGATGGTCTTGAGATTATGGCTTAGAGTGCAATTACAGTTTTTTAATGGTGTGAACTGTAATTTAGTAATTTATGAAAATAGAAGAAACCGTTGCAATGTTTTCATAATTACAGATACCGCTGAGAGGTTTGCTTAATTGCAAAAATCATTGGATACGTATATGGGTTACATCAGAAGTCTTTGTCATAATTACTCCATAGGTCCCTGCTATAGCCCTATAAATATGTGCATAGGCTGAGCCATATTGATAACTTGTCTTCAAGACTAAAGCTGACCAGGTTTTGCTGGTACGACTTCTCGAAGGATCGTAACCCGAACTGCATTCGGGAATCCATTATGAAAACACAGTAGAAGGTCTGACGGGAGCTTCAACTCGGAATCAAAAAATTGTAGTAAGAGAATCTGTTGGAAGCAAAATTGCCGAGATCATTGTTTTTGGAAATGATTAATCACTAAAAAAATTAACTAAACGGGCAAACGCTGAAATGGGTTCTAGATAAAACTTTTGACGTCGAACGATCAAAAATAAACCCATGCAACCAAAGTTAATTTAGAAGAATACCTCTTGTCGATCTAATCTTCAACTACGACTTGATTCCGAGTTGAAGCT